>CM021756.1:3550079-3590291 GCA_011075105.1 Heteronetta atricapilla | reverse complement strand
TCTTTTCTTTTCTTTTCTTTTCTTTTCTTTTCTTTTCTTTTCTTTTCCTGCCTTGCCTTGCCTTGCCTTGCCTTGCCTTGCCTTGCCTTGCTCCCCACTGCCAGCTTCCAGCTGCTGTAGCATGGGGTGGAGGGTGGGCACTGACATCCTGGACCCAAAATGAACCTTTTCCCCCCCCCAAAAAAAACATTCTCTGGGCCAAGAACCACCCTCCCCCTAGCCCTGCATGACCAATAACGCTCTGGCCAGCGCTGCTGCTCGCAATGGGACGTGGCACTCCGGGCATCCCGGGGGACCCGCACAATGCCGGGGCACAGCTCCTGGGGGAAGGGCTGGTCCCCAGCATCACGGAGGGCGAGGGCATCGCTGTGAGCCCAGGGGACAAGGGATCCTGGATCTGCCCGTAGAGCCTTCGTCCCGCCCGGTGCTGCTGAGGATGCTCCTGGGGACCGAGGAGGCTTCTCCCGCGGCACCAGGACCTCGTGCCGGGGTGGAGATGGAGCTCTCACTCGCCTGTCTGTCTCTCTCCCCACTTCTCTGCCCCCCTGCAGGTGACTGTGTGCTGGGTGGAGGAGGTGCCGGCGAGTAACGGGCAGTCCCTGTCTCCCCAGGCCGAGCACGCTGGCATCCGGACCTACTTCTTCAGCGCCGAGAACACGGAGGAGCAGGAGTCCTGGATCCAAGCCATGGGCGAAGCCGCCCGGGTGCAGATCCCCCCCACCCAGAGGTCAGAGCGCTGCACGGGGCTGGGGGCACCCCTCTGCCTCTTGGAGCTGGGGTGCGGGGGCCGTGCGCCACGGCTGGGACCTCTTGGAGCAGATCCCTATGCAGAACGGAGCTGGGGGGGAGCATCAGCCCCCTGAGGCTGCGGGAGGGATGGGATGCTGCTGGCACCCCGGGGGTGTTACAGAGGGAGGGTAATGCTCTCCCGTGTCTCCTTGGCCTCCAGACACGAGAAGACAGATTCGGAAAACATCCCTCCCAGCAAGCACCACCACCACCGCAACGCCGTGCACCGCGAGCACCCCAAGGCCGACCCCGACGCCAAGACCCGGGGTGAAGGCGACGGCCGTGGCTCGGAGAAGATGGAGAGGAAACCGGAGAGGATGGAGAGCAAGAAGGAACCCTTGGCCAAAGCCAACGGCATCGCGGGGCAGGAGATGCCCTCGGAGCCCGGCAGCCCCTACCCCGAGGGACCCCGGGTGCCGGCAAGCACGGAGCGGCCGACGCAGCCCAACGGGTGGCCGTATTCTTCCCCCAGCCGCCCCGGCAGCACCGCCTACCCCCCGCCCGATGGGGAGAGCGCTGCCCAGCGCCGGAGCTTTGCCCCCCGCACCAACCCCGAGAAGATCGCCCAGCGCAAGAGCTCCATGACGCAGCTGCAGCAGTGGGTGAACCTGCGCCGGGGGAACGTGCCCCCCGAGGAGCTGCGGAGGTGAGGACTGCGGGGGGGGTGCCCAGGGGCAAGTCGGGGACCCTGCTCCTTTTCTTTTGGGTGATGTTCTGGGAATATTTTTCCGCTTCCCACCTGCTTTATCCCCTCCTGGGGTCAGCAAATCTGCCGCATGCTGTGCGTAGAACAACCCCAAAATCAAGCAGGGTGAATTTTGTTGGGGGGTTGCACCACGAGGTCCCCAGGAGGCCAGACACCCCCTTTCCCAACGCTGGTGTCCGAGCTGCCTGCTACGAGGGTATCCTCACCTCTGAGACCACCCACCTCTCACCTCTCTCTTCCCTCCCAGCCCCACCAGGTTTTACCCCGTGTCTCGCCGGGTGCCCGACTACTACTCGCCCTACTCGCCCCAGTACCCCGAGGACTACCAGTACTACCCGCCCGGCGTGCGCCCCGACAGCATCTGCTCCATGCCCGCCTACGAGCGCGTGAGCCCGCCCTGGGCGCTGGACGACAAGCGCCACTCCTTCCGCAACGGGGGCCCCTACCAGCTCCGGGAGTGGAAGGAGCACCCCGCTTTCGGCCGCCAGGACGTCCCGCTCTGGCTCGCCGGCCCCGGCAGGCAGCCGACTTATTTTGACGAGGTGGACGCCGCCTCGGGCTCCCTGCGGCGCATGTCGCTGCAGCCCCGCTCCCGCTCCGTGCCGCGCTCGCCCAGCCAGGGCTCCTACACCAGGGCTCGCGTCTACTCCCCCGTCCGCTCGCCCAGCGCCCGCTTCGAGCGGCTGCCGCCCCGGGGAGAGGAGATTTACGCCGACCCAGCCACCTTCATGATGAGGAGGTCCATCAGTTCACCCAAGGTAAGCGTCCGTCGCTGCCGGGGCGTGCGGGGATGGAGGGGACCCACGTTGGGGACGTCAGGGTGGGGATGCTGCGGCACAGGCTGCGCCTTTTGGGTGCACATCCCAGCCTCAGGGTGCCGCCGAGTCCTTGGTGCGCAGCAGCTTGGTGGCTTTAGGTCCTCCCCTGCAGCCCTGCAAAGCCAGCCGGGAGGGAACAAGCACAGCTTGGGTGCTGCTGTGAGGCTGGAGAGATGGAGCAGGAGGGGACGTAGTGGAGCCTGGGGCCACCATGAGCAAGGCGATCCAAAGCAGAGCGCTCTGGTGTCTCTATATTGCTGCTGCACCCCTCAAAGCCAGACCTGACCCTGCTGCAGGGCTGGGGGTCTGCACAGGGTGGGGGAGATGTGTCCCGAGCCCCTGCAGTCACTCTGAGCAGCAAAGAAGGGATGGGGGAGGCATCGTGTGCCCCTCACCTGTCCCCGGGGTTTAGTGGGGTCTCCTCTCTCCCCAGTACGACTACCTGGGCGACAGGCGGCCCGTCCCCGCAGGGATGTTCCCGTACCACTACCCGGCGTCTCCCACGGTCCATGACAAAATGGTACGTACGCTGCTGGCACCGACGAGGGGGTTCAGGGGTCTGCAAGGACAGGGGGTCACAGCTCGGGGCAACCTGGCTTGGATGGGTGAGGAGGAAACGCCTGCTCCAGGAGCAGCTTTGTGGGTCAGAGATGGGCTGCGCTGGGCAGGTCAGGACTGCTGGTGTCTCCGGTCCCTCCTGGCCCCCCTTGGACCCCCGTATGCCCCACGATGCCTTGTCACCGCTGGGGCTGTTCCCCTGGGGATGGGGTGAGGCTGGCCCGCTCCCTGCACCTCTCCCCTCCTCACTTCCTCACTTTTGGCTACCGCTGCTGCTTGTCCCTGAACTGCCTTTTCCCCTTGGAGCGTGGAGCTGGTGGGGGGCGACCAGCAGGTCCCCCCGTGCAGCCCAATCCCGCGGGGCAGGAGCAGCCACTGCAGGAGGGGGAAGCCTTAATTTTCATAAGCTATCCATGCTGCCATCCATCCTCACCAGCAAGAGCTGCAGGGGAGGCGAGCAGAGCCCCAAGGACAGGGACGTGCTGGCTGCGGAGAGCTGGGAGGAGAGCGGGGTCTGGCGTCCTGCAGCATGTCCCCAGCCGTCCTCCCCGCTTTGGGCAGAGGAGGTGGCCCCTCGCTTCCCCAGCCCAGAGGTCTTCGCATTTCTGCAGCCTTCACCTAACCGCTTTGCTTCTTCTTTTATGTGTTTTGTGTGTTCGTTTCTTGCCGCATGCCTGCTGGCTCCTGGTAGGATGAACTTTTAGACCTTCAGTTGCAAAGAAACCTAGAGTATTTGGACCAGCAGGTAGGCAGAGCTGGCTGCAAGCCTCACGCTGCTTCTGTCCCCGTGTGCCCTGTCCCCAGCGGCGTCCCCTTCCTTCCCAGCACAGCATCTCTTCCCCTAACATCCATCCTCACCCCTCTCGGCATTAAAGCAGCACCAGTTGTCTTTGGTTTGCTTCCTCCATCCTTCCCCTCCGTAGGGTCGCTCGTGGCTTGGCAGAGAAACCCCCCTGCCAGTGCCTTCCGTGGGGTGTGCAGGAGCCGGTGGGGCGGTGCGGGACGTCCCTGCACCCGGCAGTGCCTCCGGCATCGGTGTGAGCTGAGCTGCTGCCAAAATGATGATCCAGGGCACCCAGCAAGGGGCTGCGAGCCCCTGCAGGTGGCTGGGTTGGGGCACGGAGGTGCTTGGTGCTCGCCCAGGACCCCACAGGAGGGGGAGCAAGGTGTACAGCCAGGCGAGGTGGTGTTGGTGGCACGCTGGCCCCGTGCCTCCTCGAAGGCGAGAGGTTTGAGGCAGGGCTGGGATCAGGAGCCCGCTGGGACTGGCACCGAAGCAGCAGTTCCTGGGATTTTGCATGCCAAGGGGTGTTTGGAGGAAAGCCATGAGCTGACTTCATCCCGGGGGCAGGGGGAGGGAAAGCCTGGGAGGCAGCTGCGGGAGCAGGGGGGTGAAAAGCACGGGCACTGCTGAGATCAGAGAGGGGGACGGGAGCCATCAGCCGCTGCTGCCGCCCGGCGCTTGCTGCACAACCAGGCTTGCACTTAAGGGAGCTGCTCCAGAGACAATCTCATTAGTCTACAAATCCCCATCGGTGCAGTAATCACCACGATCTGTGTCTGCCTTGGAGCAGAGCCAAGGACAAGCAGGAGCGCTCGGTGCAATGAAAGCTCTCTGGATTATTTCACAGCCATCGGCAGCAACGCTCGGTCTCCGAGACGCTTCAGAATGCTCCCTAAAAAGGCTTTCCATCTCCTCCTCCTCTCCTGCTGACCTCTGGAGAGACTAATTCAGAGTGATGTTGTCGAGTAGCTCTTTTAGAACAGTTTGCTACTTCATTTTTGCTCTCCTCGCTTCTCTGGAGAGCTGCACTGGGTGCAGTCAGGGGTTGGCTGCGCCCCGCCTCGCTGACCGGCCCCAAGCCGGGGTCTGGTCCTGGATCCGTGCTCCAGCTGCCCCCTCGGTCCTCAGGGGTGGTGGCTGCGAGGGCATCGTCTGCCTCTCATCTTCAGGTACCTGCAGCACTTCTGTGTGCTGCTGTCCCTGCAGGAGCACCCGGCTCTGCTGCTTGAGGCCACCGGGTTGGAGCGGGGGACGCTGCTGTCCCCCCCGAGGCTGCGGTCCCCTCTGTACCCAGAGCGTGTCTGTGCTCGCGGGCAGGACGTGGAGCTGTTTGTCGTTGGGCCCCTCTGTCTGTCTGCTGGGGCCACGCTGTGCGTCGCGGCTGTGGGCGTCTCTGTGCAAGCCTGTGTCTGTGTGTGCGGTTGGCTGCAGCCCAGCTCGGAGCTGGCTCGGTTGGATCTGTGTTTCCCTCTCCCCCCACCGAAGTTTTCAGCCCCCAGGATGCTCATGGCTGCACTGACCGGGGCGGCAGCAGCCTGGGGAAGCTGTTTCCTCGTGGCTCAAGCACGTGGGACATCTCTCGGAGGTGGCACCTTGCAGCACGATGCCCCGACAGGCCCTGGACTGAGCTGTACCGACAGCACCCGAGCGCACGCGCGTCTCCGCTGACCTCTGAAATTTCCTTCCCTGTCTGTCGCAGATGAGCGAGAGCGAAACCCTGATCAGTATGGTGAACAGGATGGTGGAGACCTCCTCCCCTAGGGCTCAGCTCTACATGCAAGTAAGCCTCCGGCCGCCGGGCTGGCCCGGCCGCTCGTGCATGGCAGGCCACGTCAGCCGCCCCACACGCCATCCCCGAGGTCACCTCCTGCCATCTCCGCTCATGCAAGCTCCAGCATCCATGCGGCGCCGGCACATCACGCTCTGGGGGCCCTGCTAGTCCATCCCAGGCTTTGCTAATCCATCCATGAGCCATTGCAACGCCGTAAATCCTTGTCCCGAGAGCACAAGGTGGGGACGCGGCAGTCCCTCGCCCTCGTTCAGGCGCTTTGCTCGCCGTTGTGTTGAAGAGGCAAGGAGAAGGCGGATCCGGAGGAATCCAGCCCTGGGATCTTAAACCAAAGCAATACCTCTGGTGTCAAGGAGAGGAAGCAGCCTGTTACCCCACAAGGCTGTGGCACGCTTCTCTCCTCTTGCCTGGAGTTTGGAGAGGCTGAAAAAGCAGGGGGGCACCCCAGCCAGCGTGGGGTGCAGCTCCAAATGTGGGTGCATCGAGTCACCCGGCAGCCAGAGTGGCCGTGGGGCCCTGGTGCTGCTGGCACTCGGTGCCACAAGCAGGGCAGGGTCCGGCCAGACCTGGGCAGGCATCTCTTGGATGTGTGACCAGGCAACCACCGGTGTTTCTTGGGGAGGGGAAGGTGCCTGTTCCCATCCCTGTGCCAGGGGAGCGGGGATGCGCTGCAGGGTGAAGCCAGAGCAGCTGCGATGCTTTTGTTGGCCGGGCTCCCTGCTCGCAGGCAGCAGGATCCGCATCTGCCAGACTCTGCCCCGAGCTGAGCCGGGCATTTCCCAGGTTCAGGTCTATTTGCATTGTCCTGTGGTTTTAAATCACTCTAAAGTAGCGTCTTGCTTTCTAGCAATAATGATCCCCTTCTTCCTATCTTATGCCTTTCATCTCGAGATCTCGGAGGCATTTAATTGGTGAGGTCCCATTAGTAATGTAGATTTCCAGGAAAGGAAAATGACTCACAGAGAAGCTGGATGGTAAACAGGTCCTGATGTGACGGCTGATTTATAGGTGCTTCTACTCCACTAAGTGGGATTACGGCTTAATCTTTCTGCCTTTGTTTCCCTGCCTGTGAAACGGTGGCAGCTGTATGCCAGGCGGTTAATGATTCACGAGACATCTCTCTAGCCGAGCTCTTGGCGTCCGGCGAAGAGCTTGTCTCCGGTTAACTCCTGCTGCTCGCCCGGCCGATGGGCACCGGGGCTGGGAATGGGGAGGAGGCTGCTCCTTCCCCCCCCACCGTGCTGCCTCCGGGGACCCGGCTCTCGCTTCTCCTTCCGCAGGGACCAGGAGAGGGGCCGCTGGCCGGCAGCAGCCTCTCCTTCCCGGGGGGCTCCTGGCAGCACATCGGCTCCCGGAGCCAGGCTCACCCCGCACTCTGCTTGCAGGTGACGCCCTTCCCCGAAGCCTACAGGGAGACTCTGCACGCCTACAAGATAAGCGAGCAAGACACCGATGTAAGAGCAAGTGTCCGTGCTGCATGTCCTCCCTCTGGCCCTGACCCTACGTGCCCTGTCCCTTGCAATGAGCCCGGCAGGCTGGAAACCCTCCCTGGGACCACACGTTGTCCCGTTTGCCCAACCCTGAGGGCTGTGCCCTGGCTTCATCCCGTCTCTCCTGGAGGTCTTGGCTCCAGCCGAGCACGGATCTGGTTGCACGGGTGCCTGGTGCGCCCCGCACCCCATTGCTGGGCTCTCACCCTTCCCTCCCTTTCTCTTTCCTGCCCGGGAGCAGAAGCTGCTGGGGAAGCTCTGCGAGCAGAACAAGGTGCTGCGGGAGCAGGAGAGGCTGGTGCAGCAGCTCCGAGCGGAGAAGGTTGGTGGTGTGCGCAGTTCAGAGGGGAGCTTTGTGGGCTGGGGGGGTTGGATTTCATGGCCCTGCCATGGTCCCGGTGGTCTCCATGCATTAATGGCCCATTAAGGAGGAAATGCTGCCCCTGCCCCAGCCGCCCCTGTGAGTGCTCTCACAGCTGCATCGCCTTCTTGTCCCCCCAGGAGAGCCTGGAGAGTGCCCTGATGGGGACGCACCAGGAGCTGGAGATGTTCGGCAGCCAGCCGGCCTACCCGGAGAAGCTGCTGCACAAGAAGGAATCGCTGCAGAACCAGCTCATCAACATCCGCGTGGAGCTCTCGCAGGCCAGCACGGTAGGGGGCTCCCCCTCCACCACCCTCCCTGTCCCCGTTCCTGCCCCGTTCCCTGTCCCCATCCCCATCCAGCCTTCCCGGAGCAGCCGGCAGAGCTCTGTGCCCATGGCTGCTGCCCAGACCCCTCAGACTCCCCCGCTCCACAGGCTTTGGCCAACAGCACCGCTGAGTACGAGAGCCTGGAGAGCGAGGTGTCCGCCCTGCACGACGACCTCTGGGAGCAGCTGAACCTCGACATCCAGGTGAGTGGGACCCCAACGGCCCCAGGAGCCCCCCACCAGCCCCAGCTGGTGCAGGATGAGGTCCCCAGGCTCCTTCAGCCCTCTGCAAGGAGCCAGTCTGCAAGCGGCTGCAGATCTCGGTGTCCCGCTTTGGCCACAGCCAGCGACAAGCACAGGGGTGCTGATGAAGCTGAGGCACCCGGGTGCATTGCTCTGGGTGCTGGCAAAGGGGCTGCAGCGCTCCCCGTGCCCCTGGGGCTCTGTCAGCCCCTGCCCCAGCAGGAGACGAGTCGTGGGCGTGATGGCTCGGCGCCGTGGGGCTGCGTCTGTCTCAGCTGAATCCCGACGAGCCCCGGGGATGGGACGTGGCAGCGGGGATGGGACACGGCCAGGACAGGGCTGGCGGCGGTGGGAGCTGCTCTGACCGCTGCTTTTCGCCCCTGCAGAACGAAATGCTCAACCGGCAGATCCAGAAAGAGATCTGGCGGATCCAGGACGTGATGGAGGGGCTGAGGAAGAACAACCCGTCCCGTGGCACGGACACTGCCAAGCACAGAGGTGAGCAGGCTCGGTCCCTGCCCTGCATGGCACAGACCCCGGCATGCCACAGCTTGGGGCATCCCCCGTGACAGCGCTGCTGCGAGGCACTCACTCGGAGAGGCTGTGCTGCGGTGCACGTGCTTATTTCTGCTTTTTGTTTTTTTCTACAGTGGCCATCGGCCCCTCGGGCACGTACAGCTCCAACAGCCCCGCCAGCCCCCTGAGCTCGGCCAGCCTCACCAGCCCCCTGAGCCCCTTCTCCCTTGTCTCTGGCTCCCAGGGCTCGCCCACCAAGCCGGGTCCCAGCGAGGTGAGTGAGCCGGGGTGTCCCCAGGGAGCCCCGAGTCCTCACTAGGGCACCGGGTTTGCATGAGGCTCTGCCTGGGGGCACCGCTCTGCCCACGTCCCTGGGTCTCCTGGTGTTGTCTGGGTCCGTGCCCCTCACAGGGGCTGTGTCTGGGCTCCTGCACCAAGCAGCCTGAAGGCTGGGAGTTGCTCAGCTCCAGGGCCAGCTCCTGCTGCCACCACAGTCCCTGCATCCACTGATCTCGCCTGCATCCGTGGCAAGCTCAGGGTGGAACCTGGGGACTCCCCAAAGCTGCCCTGGCTGCACCAAGGCGATGCTGATGTCTCCTGGGGGCTGATGGCCCTGAGCTCAGGGAGGGTCTCTCCAGCTGCCCCCAGCCCTGCCTGACCCCACTGCACATGAGAGATGGGAAAAGTCCCCCTGTGGATGGGGACACAGAAGAGCAGGACAGAATGAGCAGCCGCCAGCTGCTCTCCCTCCTCCTTCCCTGGCCTTTCGCTGTGTTTTGTCTCGTGCTCTCTCTAACTCTCTTTTCCTTCCCGTCTCTCAGTTTCTCTGCTCTCACGCCTAATGCTCCTCTCCACCCCAGGAACCCGGCCCGCCTCGACCTCCCCTCCCCAAGTCGTACGTCCCCCTGGAGCCTCCTCTGACCGTCCCTCCGCTCCCTAGCGAGAGCCGCCCCTGGCCGTACCCCACCTCCCCTTCCTGGCAGCGAGGCGGCGAGGCGCAGAGGGGACAGGTACCAAAACCTCTCCCGAGCAGCCCCGAGCAGTGCCCCTTCCCTCCCTGACACATCGGGGACCAGGCAGGGACAGCATGGAGGTGGCACTCAGCTAGGGGACGGCGGCACATGGCACCGTACCCGCCTCTCCAAGGGGCGCAGTGGGCAGTGACCCCAAGGCAGCTTCACTGTGGCCTCTCCAAGTCCCCGACACCCATGCACAGCACCCATGTGGGTGCTCAGGACTGGGACAGGCTCCTCTCGGGTAGCTGGAGGTGTAAATCTGCTGCGGCCCCAGCCTCTCTGCTTTCCTCTGCCCTCTCCTCTCTCGCTGTCCTTCTGTGGCACTGCTCCCTGCTGCACCAGGGGCAGAGGGTTCAGCCAGCCTGCGGTGGCCCTGTGGGCAAACCCAGAGCTGGAGGTTCCTGCGACCATCGCAGCCACGTTCCCACCTGGGAATGGGGCCACGTTTGGACTCTGGGTGACAGAAATGTCCTTGCAGCTGGATGGTCCTGAGGGGGGTCAGGATGCATGCGTGTGGGGCTGTAAAAACAAAAGCTGTGCTGAGCCAGGAGTGATTACGGACTCAAGTGCGAGTGGCACCAGTGCGTCCTTGTGGGACCCGGTCCCCTCCTGCAGACAGGGGCTGGAGCTCAGCAGGGGACACCTCCAGCCCGGAGCTCCTGGGTGCCCCCTCCAAGCCGTGTCAGGACTGTCCCCTGCAGACGGCTTTTCCAACACGGGGCTGTGTCACCAGGACACCGAGGGGTGCCTGGCCACGAGCTGCAGAGCTCTCCCAGCCTGTGTCCCCGCTGAAGGAGTATGCTACGGGTGTGCTAGTGGTCTGCTTGGCCAGCATCCGTGTGCCCCAGGAGCATGTCTGGGGCCGAGCCTCCCCCCGGGGCAGTGTGTGTGTGTGTTCCCAGGCAGAGTGTGGCTGCCCAGCAGGGTCGTGGCTCACCTGGGACCTGTTTTGCCCCCGCAGCCCAAGCCGAGCTTCGAGCAGAGCAAGAAGGAGACGCAGCGGGCGGCTGCCCCCGCTGCCCCCGCCGAGGGGCCGCCGAGCCGGCAGGAGCAGGAGGCAGAGAAGCAAGCGGCTCTCAACAAAGGTACGGTGCCGTCCCAGCAGGTCCTGCTCCAGCAGGCTCTCCAAGCCTGCCCTGGCCATGGGAATGGCTGCACAACGGTCTCCAGCCCTTCCCCAGCACCGCACGTGGCTGGGACCCTGCCCCGTGTCCCCAGGGATGCTCAGCCTGGTGTTTCTGTTTGTCCTGCAGTGGGCATCGTGCCCCCCCGAACCAAGTCCCCGCCGGAGGAGGAGGTGGTGCCCGCGGGCAGCATGCTGAGGAGGAGCGCCGGCGGCTTGGCCAACGGGCTGGGATCCAAGGTATGGCCCGCGGCGAGGGGCTGGGGCCGGGTGGGCAATGCTGGGTGCTGGGCTGGCTGTGGGGGCCCTTCTGCAGCCGTGGTGCTGCTCTGCTCCCCAGTGCCACGAGGAGAGGGTGGGGGGACCCATCGCTGTGTGGTTCTGTATCTCAGCAGCCAGCTGGGAACCTCCTGGGCTCTGTGGATGCCTCTCTTTGCCCCAGGGGCGGGCAGCCCAGTGCAGAGGGATGCAGCATGGGTGGACGGGGCTGGATCCTGCTCCGTTCAGGGGTGCATGACCGTGGGGCTGGGCTCTCCCCAGGAGAGGCCGAAGAGCGCCGTGTTTGCCAACGAGACGAAGGTGAAGATGAGCGTGGAGGAGCAGATCGACCGCATGAAGCGCCACCAGAGCGGCTCCATGAAGGAGAAGCGGCGCAGCCTGCAGCTCCTGGGCAGCCAGCAGCCCGACACCCCCGGCACGAAGGCACCCGCCTCCTACAAAGTGGTGAGTCCCTGCACCAGCACTTCGCCCCCAGCACAGCGGGCTTTGCCTCGCAGGGGTGCTCTGAGCTCCCAGAAGGTGGTGAAGAGGCAGAGGGGACACTGGGGGCTGTGGCAGGGGGCAGTTTGCTGGTCCAGGGGGCTCAGCGGGGCTGGTGTCCTTCGCAGGTCCGCCGACACCGCAGCATCCACGAGGTGGACATCTCAGACCTGGAGGCAGCGCTGCGCTCCGACGACCCCGGCAAGGTCCACGAGACGCCCCGGGAGGAGATCGCCCGGCTGCGCAAGATGGAGCTGGAGCCGCAGCACTACGACGTGGATATCAACAAGGAGGTGAGGACGGGATGAGCGTGGGCTTGGGGCATCCCCGCTGCTGGGGGGTCGATCTAAGCCCTGCTTTGTGTGGGATCCTGGAGCCAGAGCGAGTGCCCTTGCGGGTGGTGGGAGCTGGGGGAGGCTGGGGAAGGTGGGTGCCGGGGTGGGGATGGGTCCTGGTGGCCGGCGCCCAGCTCAGCCCTTGCTGCTGCCCCCCCCAGCTATCCACGCCAGACAAAGTCCTCATCCCCGAGCGGTACATCGAGCTGGAGCCCGACACGCCGCTCAGCCCCGAAGAGATGAAGGAGAAGCAGAAGAAGGTGGAAAGGATAAAAACCCTCATTGCCAAGTCCAGGTGAGGCTGCAGCACCCGCAACCTGCGTGCGCCCCTTCCCCGGCACCCCAGTGCACCCCACCACCGAGGGCAGCCCCGGGCACTGAAGCCGGCGCTGTCCCCACAGCCTGCAGAACGTCGTCCCCCTGGGCGAGGGGGAGGTGGACGCCCCCCAGGACCCCGAAACGCAGCTGCAGGAGCAGGAGAAGAGGATAGAGATCTCGTGCGCGCTGGCTGCCGAGGCATCCCGCCGGGGCCGCATGCTCTCGGGTAAGGCACGGGGGGACACGGAGAGTCCTGGACACCTGGCCAGCACCTTCCAGCCCTGCAGGAGAGGGACTGCGGGTGCTGAACATGCAGGAGGAGTGGCCGCAGGGTGGAGCAGGCAGGTTGGATGATGAGCTCATGGCCTGGCCAGGCAGCAGAGCACGGAGCAGGGGAACACCGCGCAGCAGGCGAACCAGCCTGGCAAGCCAGGCGATGCCAGTGGCTGCTGGGGCTATGCCTGTGGTGTCTGGAGCCACCTTCCCCTGCAGCAGCACCGAGCAGCGTCGGGTGGATCAGTCAATGTCAAAACCAATCTTCCTGCCCCACATCCAAGGAAAGAAATCTCAGAGAGTGCTCAGGGGCCGGGAAGCACCGGCGACGCACCGCGGTGTCGCGCGGTGCCCGAGCGAGCGCGGTGCCTTGTCCATGAGGAGCCCTGCGGGGAGCTCACGTGTGCCGGGCGCTGCTGTGGCTGTTTGTCCTGACCACGCTTGCTTCCTCCCTTCCTTCCTCTTCGTTTCCTCCCCTCCGCTAACCTGCCCGCTGGGAGCCGCCTGTCGCTGTGCCGCCTCTCCCCTCCCGCTGCCTCCAGCTTGTGTTCTTCACGCCCTTCTCCCATTTCTTGTTTCCAGCTCAATGCGCTACCCCAAGCCCTCCCACCTCCCCAGCCTCCCCGACTCCACCGACCAACCCCCTCTCGTCCGAACCATCCCGGGTCGCCGACAGCAGCCATTTTATGCGTGTCTGAGCCATGAAGTAAGCACCTTTTCTCTTGTACTTCATCCCATCCTCTCCAGCCGGGGACGGGTGGGGGGTGCCTCTTCCCCCGGCCTCCTTTCCCACCCAGCGGCCGCCCATCGCTGCTTGCTCCAGCTAACATCTCCTGAGCCACGTCAGCCCCAACTCCTCGTATGGAACAAGTGCAAGTGCCCTGCGCGGCGAACCCCAACCTGGGCAGGGCGGCTGAGCCAGCTGCTGCCCCCGGGAGGTGCTGGGTATGGGCTCGAGACCTCGCAGGGCTTTCCTCTAAGCTGCTCGAGGGTCTCTGAGGAGCTCGTGGCTCATCCCTGCTCTCCTCTCCCTCTAGCTCAAGCCCTGGCCGCTGCCAGCGCCGTCAAGTTCCATGGGGCCACGTTTTAGCACGTCGACACGTGCCCCGACTCGACACCGAACCTCTCCTCGGCCATCGTTTTTGGTTCTCCTGGACCCCTCCCTCCTTCCCACCAACGGCGAGACCTCCCCCGGGATGGATGAGCGGGGAGATGTGGCACGGATGGCACCGGCTGCTCTGCCCCATCCTGGAGGAGACGTGCGGGTGCTGGGAGTTGGTCCGCTGGAGCCTGGTCCCCAAGGACGGGGGGGCCTGAGCTGCCCGCTGGCACAGGGATGGATCAGTGGTGGCCTCGGTGCCAGGCTGGCTGGGACAGCCGTACAGGGGAACATTTGCAGCAGTGGTCCTGGCACAGCCAGCCCTCTCCCTGCTGGGGCAGCCCTGGAGGAGCGCAGCACCCTCGGTCTCTCCGTGCTGATGTGTTGGCATCCCAAAAGTCTGCAGCGGGGCTCCTCCAGCTGGAGCTCAGCCATCCCACCATGGGTGGTGCTGTCACTGCGCGCTGGAGGCTCCATCTCTGCTCTTTGGGTGCTCGCTCCCCTCCCTGTGCCCTGAAACTGCTTTGAGCATCCGTCTCGCTGGAGGGAGTCAGCAGCAGAGCCTGGCAGCCCCATCGCACCTCGTGCCCGGGGCTCAGCAGAAGGAAGGAGGAGCTGTGCGGGGTCGGATGGAGAGGGGACAGGGGGGACACGGGGAGCGGTGTCCTGGGTGCCGGGGTGGTGCGAGGGCTGCCCGGTGCGGTGCTGGCACGGAGCAGCAGGTCTGGGAAGGGACAGGGACGTTGGAAAGGAGCAGAGGAGCGGCACGAAGCCAGGGCTCGCTGGGCCGAGCAGGGATCTGTGCGGGTGGCTGGGGACGGTGCTGAGAAAGGGACCGGGTTTGGGCCACGAGCACCTCGGGTGGCAGCAGCAGGGTCTGTCCTCAGCGTGCTCCTACAAACAGCGATGCTTTGTCTGTGGTCACCCCCAGCACCCATGGGTGCCCAAGGCTTGGGGGACGCATGGGAAGCGACTTGGGGCTGCAAAGAGCTGGGACCCCCCTGGGCATCCCCTCTGTGCAAGCCGGGCTGCTGGAGGAGGGGGCTCCTTGGCCCCCAGCCCCGGGCTGGGTTAATGAGCACCGGGGGATGACAGATTTGGGGGGCAGGACTGGGGGGACCCCGGCTGTGCTCGCCTCCTCCGGTGCCAGCATGGGCCGGGGCCCTCTGAAAACCTGACAGCGCATCTCACCCCGAGACCTTGCCATTGCCACTCCAACCCCTGCAGCTTGTTCATTTTTTTTTTCTGTAGCGGGTTTACCCTTTTCTTTAGCTTTTCAGAGGGAGGGCAAAAAGCCGGTCCTGCCGGGAAACAGCATCAGGCTGCGTAGGGCTGGGAGGGGTGAGGCGGATGGGGTGAGGAGCCAGATGCTGACCATCCCCTAGCTTTTTCCCCGCTGGCCGGATCCTGACGCCCCGGCCAGCCCCCTGCCCTGTACCCGTGTGCTGCCACCAGGCCCCCCCTCTGCATCCCCATCGCTCCCCCGATCGTAGCAATACTCCTAGGATCCCAGGAACCCCAAGTCCCGCTCCGCTCCCGAGCCTCCTGCTACCCTCTTAGCTCATAAAGCTGGCCCTTTATTTTGCTATTACATGCCTTAATATATGTTTTATGGAAATTCTACATTTATAATATATATATATATTTGTTTTTCTCTTCTTTTCTGGGAGGTACTGTTTTGTGCTAATCTCTCTCTCCGCAGGGTTGTTGGCACCAGCCCTGCCAATGCATTACAAAAGCAGATTCTTTGCCAATTTATCAGAAAAAAAAAAGAAAAAGAAAAAGAAAAAAAACTATTTAAAAATATATATATTTTCTGCTTTTATTAAAAGCAAATTTATTTAAAATAAAATATAAAGAGACTGTAAGTTTGAAGAGATGACGCCTTTATTTCCCCGTCCCTGGGCGCAGCGGCGTGCCGGCCGGGGCAGGCTCCCCAGCTGGTGTAAATCGGGGTGCTGGGGGGGTTGCAGACCCCTTTACACCGGCTGTGCCCCCCTGCCCGGGGGGGGCCACGCGGGCCAGTCGCTGGCAAATTGCCCCCATCTCCGGAGGCTGGAGGAGGTGGGCGCGTGGCCGTGCCCCTGCCCCCGGTGCGCGGGGTCCGAGCCTGCCGCGAGCGCAGCCCCGTGCAGCGGCATCCCACGGCTGCGGTGTTGTGGAACCGGGTTGTCGTTTTGTTTTTTAGGGGAAAAAAAAAATATACATTATAATTCTTAATTTTATTTTGGTTATTATTTTTCATAACACTTCATATAGCAGTGACTTGTAACCGAGAAGGAATTTGCATCGGGAGGAAATCTATTTATGCACTGGGGGGGTGGGTGGGAAAGGGGATAGTTGTTTTCTGGATTTTTTTGCTAGTGTTAGAGAAATAAAAGTATCTATGAAACAACGCGATGCCGGTGTCTTTTGTACAGAGTTGACCTCAGGGGACGATTTTAATACCAGACTGAACAGTGGGCGGACATCTATAGGGTCTCACTGTGCGGGAAGGACCTTGCCCGTGGCTCAGGGGCTGGTGGTACATTCTCCTCCCTCTCCCTATTTTATGGGGTTTATTTCCCCTTTAGGATTTATTTTAGATGCGGCTATTCAACGGAGGGAAAAACAAACAAACAAACAATGCTGTACCTGGCAAATTTGTATAATCCCAAGGAATAAAAGCGGCCGGTTTGGAAAGGGAGCCGCTCCTGGCGTCCCCGCCGGTGGAGCTGCGGGGCCGTTAATGATTTGCAGGATGACGTGGGGACCGAAGGCCTTTCCAAGGGTCACTGCCGGGGAGTGCGTGGAAGGGCGGCCGCCCTCGCCGGCCTCACCCGGCCCCCCGGCAGCAAGATGGTGACTCTGAGCGACTTCCAGCGTAAGCGGGCAGCCGGTGGCCGCGGGGATGCCCGGCGGGGCGTGGGATGTGCAGCGGGGACGTGCCGGGGCTGGAGGCTGCTGGTTGGGGACATCGGGTCAGGGAGAGGGGACGGCGGTGTGAAGCCCATCGTGGTGTGGGGGGCGCGGTGGGAGCCTGGATGGGATGTGGGTGCTGTACCCCAGTGGGTGCTGGCAGTGCGGGGGGCTGTGCATGGGGAGCGGCGCCGTGGGGCCGGCTCTGCCCTCGCTCTCTGCCCCTGCTTTGCATGAGGAGAGGCGAGCAGGGAGGTGCCAGCTCCTCGCTGCCTGTCCGAGCATCTCCAGCCTCTCCCAGCACCTGCAGTCTTTGTGCAACTGATCAGGCAAATGAAGGAGATGACCTTCCCGTTTATTTTGTCCTTGTGGTTTAGTCTGTATTCGGCAGCCCGCAGGGGTTTTAGAGAACCCAGCGGCCTGCCCAAGGCTTTGGCAGGTGGAAAACCTTTGGAGAGCAACTGAAAGGACATTTCTGGGGGGGAATAGGATGGGGAGGCCCTGAGAAGGGCAACCACAGCCCGAGGGGGAGCTTTGTGCCCAAGTCCTTGTCTCAGCCTGTCCTCCACAGGGATCGGCCTGGGACTGGTCGGCTTCGGCGTCTTCTTCATCCTCTTTGGGATGCTCTTGTACTTCGACTCGGTGCTCCTGGCCTTTGGGAACGTGAGTACGCACAGCTGGGGAGGTGCGGAGCCAAAGGACCATCTGAGCAGGGCTCATCTCACCCATCCCGCTTTCTCCCTCCCAGATCCTCTTCCTCTCCGGCTTGGTCTTCATCATCGGCTTCAGGCGGACCTTCACCTTCTTCTTCCAGAGGCAAAAGCTGAAGGGCACCAGCTTCTTCCTTGGGGGGGTCCTCATCGTCCTCATGCGGTGGCCGCTGCTGGGCATGCTGCTGGAGGCTTACGGCTTTGTCAGCCTCTTCAGGTCTGTCCTGTGGCACCCGGCTGCCACGGCACGGGGTGGGGGCAGCACCAAATCCATGCCACTGGCATCTGCCATGGCATGAAGCAGCCCCGCAGCGTGCTGGCTGTGGCACCGTCGTGGGCACAGCGCAGCCCCCCAAGCCCCAGGCAGACCTCGCTGCCCTCCTAACGAAGCCTTTTCTTTTTGGTGCAGGAGTTTTTTCCCGGTGGCTTTTGGGTTTTTGGGCTCGCTGGGAAATATCCCCATCCTGAGCAAGGTGAGCAGGGCGCTGGGCAGGGATTTCACCCGTGGATGTGGTGCCTGGGGTCTGCACTCCATGGGTGATGTGAATCGCTGGCACTGCTGAGTTAAATCATCGTGGACGCACAGGGGAAAGTCACCACGGCCCTCCCGCAGCTCCTGGAGGATGCCCTGAAATATTTTACCACTAATCCAGTTCTGTCCCTCTTGCAGCTCTTGCAGAATTTGGGAGAAAGCAGCTCCATGGTGTGACCGCAGGATGGGTCCAGCCGGAGCCCTGGGTCCCGCGGGACAGGGAGCTGCTGCCCCAGGGCTCGGAGCTGGCCCTGCTGCAGGGACGGTGCCTCGCAGGCTGCGCCAGGCAGGCTTGGTAGCTATTCTTTTATTTTTATTTTTTGTCTTCCCCTGATGAGAGTTGGATTTAATTAAAAAATACGTCTGAGACCAAACCCAGGCTGTGCGCCTTTCCTGGGGCTCGGAGCCTGCTCCGGCTCCTCCTAGTGCCACCCAGAAGCACGGTGGCCTCGGTGGGAGGTGGCACTGGGACCTTCCCACGGCCACGGCTGGGGATGGCACGGGGACCTTGCCGTGGCCACGGCTCGTGGTGGCACGGGGAGCTCGCAGGGGCTGTGGCTGCCTTCCCACGCACCCAGCGGGGCCGTGGGCTGCGGCGAGCGGAGCCCAGGGAGCAGCGGGAGAGGGCAGGGGAGGTTAGGAAAACACCCATTAAACCCCATTAGCATTTCATGACCCCATCGGAGGAGAGTAAATTACCCCCTTTCAAATCCAGTGACCATGAAAAAGCAAATGACATCCGAGGTTATTAATTAATTGAGAGACGCTGGGGTGGGAGGGGGGCTGAAGCACTTGTAGGGAAGCATGCAGACACGGAGCTGCTATCTCGGAGCGCTATCAGCCCGTGTTTGTGTTTCCCACAGCCCCGTTTCCCATGGGATGCACCCGGGCTGGGCACACTGGTGGCAGGTTGGGGGGGCTGCTGGTGGAGCTGGGACGGGGGCAGCCGGGATGGCTACGAGCAGGGGACAGGACGGGCTGTTTGGGATGGCTGCTGGGGGCAGTGAGGTGAGTTTGAAGGAACCATTTTTCCTGGGATGAGGAGAATCCTCCCTCCAGGAGCAGCACTGCCAGCCCGATAACCCGGCGGGGCGGCGATCCGAGGCACAAGCTCCGTGGATGCGAGCCAGGTTCCTGCAAGCACTCGGGGAGCCGGGTGCAAGTCATGAGTTTAATTAAACCGGGGCAATCACATCAAAGCGGGTCCCTGTGCGGATCCCCTTCTTAAATTGCAGGAGTTAATTAATGAGGTCGCGCTGAACCTGTTCCCTCCTGATGGAAGCGCGGCCCCGGCGAGGCGGTGGCTGTGCCCGGCGGCGCTCCGCAGGCACTGCGGCGGGGCGAGGGCTGCAGTCGCTTTGCAGCAGGTGAAAGCGGAGCTGGGAAACAGCTCTGGGAGCGCAGCTGATGTGGGGTGTCTCGTCTGGGCACCCAAAGCCCAGCCCCAGCACCCAGCTGAGCCCTGGGTTGCAGGGGACGAGCTCTCCGGTGGGAATAAAGCAGGGCAGCCCGGGGGGGAGCTCTGTCTGGGGGAAGCTGCCCCTCGCTGCTGGTTTGCAGGGGGCACCTTCAGTCTGAGTGCAGGGTGTTAGCTTTTTTTCCCCATCCTGAAAGCCTCTGCTGCAGCTTCCTGGGGTGAGTTTGGCTGTGGGTAGGAGGAAGGCAGGGGTGGGACAGGCATCAGGGTCAGGTTTGGTGATAAAGGAGCAGGGCTTGGAGCACACCAAGAGCTGGGCTGAGCTCAGACATCCCAGGCTCGGATATCACACAGGTGGCTGAGGGCTGCAGCCTCCTTGGCACATATCTGCGATGCCTGTCTTCGCTCCATCCCAGCTGAAAGCCTTCTCTGGGGCTGCAGAACATCTCACAGCCAGGCTCCATCTGCTGGGAGCCACCAAGACAGAGGCACAGTGCTGGGACCTCACGTGTGCCGTAACAAAACCCTATATTTAACCCCTATATTTAGCCCCTCCAATCCGTGGGGCAGCCGGGAGCTGCCTCGGGGGCAGAGCAGGCGCTGCCCTCCTGGGCCTGCGTCAGAGCCTCCTGGCAGGGTGATGTTTTCCCTCTGCTTCAGCCAACTGCTGCCTCCATGGGCCCTGCTGGAGCAGGGTTGGTTTTAGGAAAACGCTTTGGGTGAAGCCCTGGCTCTGCTGACGTCAGTGGCTGAATTCCCCCCGGTGCTGGTGCAATTCGTTTTCCTCTCCATCCTTCCCAAAAGTTGCTTTTATGCTTGAGCTTTTCAGTCCTTTGGAGCAAGGATCCTCATGTGGTTTTTTTTTTTTTTGTTTTCTTTTCCCCCAGCAACAAACTCAGGCTAGAGATGTGTGTAAAACGCGTGGGAAGCACAGAAATGCATCCACCTTTTGTATTGTTTTAAGAGATCCCTCAAGAAAAAAAAAACAAAACTATTTCGCAAAATTTCCTAATGACGTTGCTTAGAGAGGGATGGATACGAGCACTGGGTTCAAACCTTATTCTGAAGAATGCCCTTGTTCAGATCAGCCCGGCACTGGAGAGGAGCACAATTTCCTTGCAGGAAAGTGTTGTTACCCTTTGGAAAGCATTTTCCTTGAACCCGCTCTTAGCTCAACCACTTGGCTCCTTGTAAGCAGGCAGGAAATATCTTGAAGAGTATTCCCCTGTTATCTCCAGATGAGCTGCTCCTTGCAGGACGTGGAGCTGTATGAAACCCTCTGAAGGAACCTGCAGCGGGCTCCCAGCAGCAGCACACAAATCAGCTGGGGGAAATTGCAGCCTTGCCTGATGGCCTCTTATCTCAGCTCATTGCAAATTCACCTTAAGAGGTGCTTTGGTGAGCAGAGCTCCCGGATGCTTCGGGGCTGCGTGGGAAGGGCTCAGCACCCTCCCCGCGGGTCTGGTCTCCTGGAGGGCAGGGGATAAAATCCAGGAGGTCTCGAGGCAGCTGATGGCCCTGTGGCTGTCCTGTTTGTTGGCAGTGCTGCTCCCCCCCGCCCTGCTCCCTGTAACCCCCCCCACAAACGCACCCTTTGGTTATGCAGAGCCCCGTGGGCAGCTCTTCCCATCGCTGCTCCCGTGCACCAGCTGCTCGTCCTGCTGTTGGTGGAGGTGGCTGGAAAATGCCTTGAGGGGGTTTTCCTTGCACCGAGCAAGGAGCCGTGTACCAAGGGGGCATCCTCTGGCACGGCCAGCCTGTTTGCTCGCCTGCCAGCCCAGCCCTGGGGCTGGCACTGCCGGCTGCAAGGCACCAGCCCTTGGTCCTTCTGCAGCTCCCATCACTGGCTTCGGTAAGTTGGTTTTGCCTGTTTAAGCCTTGGTTTTGCTCCCTGGGGACCAGCACCAGGCAGTGCCTGGCCCCATATCCCTGTCCCATTGCCTTTCCCAGCTGCTTTGTGCTCTGGTGGCCCCAGGGGGATGAGTCCGTCCATCCCTCCTGCGGGAAAGCCGAGCCCGGAGCCATACCCTGTGGCTTCAGCATCCTCGGGGTCCTGTGGACGTGCTCTCCCTTGGTCAAAGCAGAGATGGAAACGCCGGAGCCCCACGGCCCCGTGTCCTGGGATCACCTTCCCCAGGCTGATGCCGTTCCTTTTGATGTCACGCTGCAACCCCAAATCCCTCCTTTGGGGACCTGGGCTCTGCGAGGCAAACGAGCCCGTGGGATGCCCGGGAAGGGGATTTATGCCTGGTGGCTCCTCGCCAGGGGCCAGGCCGCTGCCTCCTGACCCCCTCTGCCCACTGGAGCCCGTGCCGGGGGCACGAGGCCACCCCCAGTGACGCAGCGCCGGGGCCTGGCGTGGGAAAAGACGTCAGGGCTGGGGGGCAGCAGGGCCGGCAGGAGCTGAACCTCGGTGCCCGCTGGGTTCAGCCTTCCCCAGCTCCAAATGCTGCGGCCAAAATCCCCGAGGGATTGTTTTCTTTTGGTGGGGGGAGGAGGCTGGAGCCCTGGTTTTGGAAATGAGGTGTCTGTAGGTTGTGGGGTGTCCTCCTCACCCCCTCAGCACCTGTTTCCCCTGTGCAAGGATGCCAGCGGTGCCCTGGATGAATCCTGGCTGCAGCAGGAGCGTGCAGGCATGTTTACGTAGCTGGGGTTTCAAGGAAGGGCCATGTGCAGCCGCAGGTTTCTTCCGAGAACACTTTTATTGCTGCTGCAGTAATTTCCCACCGAGGTCAAGTGCTGGGCTCGGAGCTGCAGGGCCTGATCCAGCACACAGACACCCCGCACACCAGAGCCACAGCTGGGTGCTGAGCAGGGAGCCACGGCCCTGCATGAGCCATCCGTGTTCCTTGTGAGGAGATGCTGCTGGTTTGGGGCAGCTCAGTTTTCCATCTGTGCCATCCTCTTGGTGCACATCCCTTCCAAAGAGTAGGGCTGGGGACAGCAAAAGGAGCCCCCCAGCAGTGCTGAGCTCCTCCGCACCCTGCTCGCAGGGGGCAGAGAGCCGGCAGCTCCCCCTGAGCAGCTGCAGGTGCTGGAGCCTTGATTAACTCCCAGGAGTTCAGCTCCTCTCTGCCCCCAGCTCCTCTTCCCTCACTGGTGTCACGGAGCTGGGGGGGCTTCTCCCCTTTGCTGGGCTCAGAGCAGCCCCCATAAGGGCAGCGGGGGCCGGGGGGGCTTGCACATAGTGTCTGTATGGCCGAGGGGCTGCGGTTGCTGCTCCTACCCCTGGCCCTTTGGGAAAACCCTGCTCCTCTGCTCTCCTCTGCCCTGCTCAGCTCAGGGCAGGCTCCTGGGCAGCACGGCCGGGCCAGTGGCCCCCGTGTCCCTGTCACCAATACCTATCCTGAGGGCCACCCACAGGTGCTTGGCCTGTGCCTTGCAGGTGCTGTGCCAGCGATGGGCTGGTGCTGGCACCAAGCAGGGCTGCGGAGAGCATGGGTTAGGGGCTCGCAGCTCCCCACAGCTGCCTTTGCCAGCCCGTGGGATCCATGAACGCTGTGGGACCCACCACGGGCACCCCCCAGCCACCTGCACCGTGCTGCCTGCAGCATCCCCAGCCCTCCCTCGGCCAGCGGGGAGGAGAAACCCACGGGGAGGCAGAAGCCCAGGCTATAAAAGCATCCTCCCCTCTGGGACACAAGGACGCGGAGCAGGAGGCTGCCCTGCGAGAGCGCGATGCTGGCCGGCCACAGCAGGAGGGTGCTGCAGTGCCTGCTGTTCCTGGCCCTGACCTGGGCTTCCAGCCTCTTCCACTCACCAGCCCAAGCTTTGCAGAGGTACCAGCCATGCATGAGGACCCTGATGTGCCGGGTCTTGCTGTCTCGCCTCGTTTCTCAGCTCTCAGGATGGTGCCGAGGACCCGAGAGCTCTCCTCCTGCGGCACCCGCCGCGGCTCTGCTCCCCCGGACCCGCTGGGAAACACCTCGCCTCCTCTTTTTTCTCTTTTGCACTGGCACAGCTCACCCTCCTCGCTTCTCTTCCCCTCTCCCTCTGAGCACCGCGTGCCTTTGCAGCAGCTCTGCCTCCGAAATAACCCACGAGGCCAAGGCGATGCCTTTCGCTCACAGAGCCGCCGAGCCTCAGCGCAGCGTGTGGCCACCCTGTGCCACCAAAGCCCGGTGCCAGGGGGGGTTCCTCCTGCAGCAGCCACCCCCGGGGTCCCCCCTCCTTGTCCCTGCACCCCGAGTGCCACATCCCTACGGGGGGAGAGGGACCAAGGGAGGGGGGGCGAGGTCTGGCTGCGGCCCCAGAGCGCAGGGAGCTGCTGCCACCTAGAGCCGCCCGCTTGGATCTCCCAGCGCAGGGGAGCAGGGAGCTGGGGGGGAGCTCCGGTGGGTGCCCCCCAGGCCCCCCAGCCCTCTCCTGTGCCCGCAGGATTGCGCTGCGGAGGATGCCGTCCATCCGGCAGACGCTGCAGGAGATGGGCGTGAAGGTGGCAGACGTCTTCCCCGAGCTGCGGCAGGGCAGGCGCAACGGGGTGGCCGGCCCCCGAAACGGGACGGCTCCCACCCCCCTCACCAACTACCTGGACGTGAGACCCTCCCCAAAGGGGGCTTATTGCCCCCCCCCCATGTCCCTCTCCCGTCCTTTCCCACCGGCTCCAGCACCGAAATCTGGAGCTCTAGCCGTGCACCCCGTGTAACGGCCCCCATGTTCTGCTTCTTCCAGACCCAGTATTTTGGCGAGATCAGCATCGGGACCCCCGCGCAGACCTTCAAGGTGGTCTTCGACACGGGCTCGGCCAACCTGTGGGTGCCGTCCTGCAAGTGCTCCCCCCTCTACAGTGCCTGCGGTGAGTGCCAGGCTGGGGGCACGGCCGGACCCCGGGGCTGACCCCCCTCCAGCCCCAGCTGCGCCCCGTGGAGGTGGGCAAATCCCTTCACCTCCACGGGTGCTCACGGCCCTTTGTGGGGGCTGTTCACTGCTGTGGGGTCTCCTGGTGCTTTGGCAGGCTGGGTTCACCCTCCCCCATAGGTTGGGGGAGCAGGGACTGCCAGCCGGTCCTGCTGTCCCCTCCCTCACGGTCTTTGATGCCCTTGTGCCCCTCCCCAGTTTCCCACAGCCGCTACGACTCCTCCAAGTCACGGACGTACATCGCCAACGGCACCGGCTTCGCCATCCGCTACGGGACGGGGAGCGTCAAAGGCTTCCTCAGCCAGGACGTGGTCATGGTGAGTGCCCGCCCTGAATTTCGGAGCACCTGGATCTGCCAGGGGGGCTCTGCTCCCCCATAGGAGCCTGGCCAGGTACCCAAGAATGGGGGGCTCTGTTGGTTTTTGCCCCCCCAGCTCCCTGCAAAGACACACTCATGCCCTTCCCCAGGTGTCGGACATCCCCATCATCCAGGTGTTTGCCGAGGCCACGGCGCTGCCCGCCTTCCCCTTCATCTTTGCCAGGTTTGACGGGGTCCTGGGCATGGGATACCCCAGCCAGGCCATCGACGGCATCACCCCTGTCTTCGACCGCATCCTCTCCCAGCAGATCCTCAAGGAGGACGTGTTCTCCGTCTACTACAGCCGGTGGGTCTCGCAGGGCTGGGGGAGCGTCTGGTTTTGCAAAGTGTGGGTGGTGCAATCCTGTCGGTGCTGGGGTCACGTCCTAGGGCTGGGAAGAAGGCACGGCTGGGGCTGTGGGACCTGGGCTGGGGTGGAGGGCATGGGGAGGGTGCCCAAAGGAGCTGGGGTGGAACAAGGCGGCCCAGGAGGCAGAGCCAGGTGGGTGCTCAGCCACAGCTGCCCGGCAGGGATGGCTGGGGACAGCTGCTCCCCGCTCGTGTGGCACCGTCACGCTGCAAAGTCTCCAGCTCTGCTCGTGGGGCTGGAACCATCAAAGCAGGGAGTGGATTCAGGGCTTCACCTAAAGGCAAAAAAAAAAAATAAATAAATAAAAAGGAAGAAGAAAAACCTGCATCAGCAAACCTTCCTGCTTCATTTCTTGCCCCGAGCTGTTGTGCCCCAGCATCCCTCCTCCCAGCAGCGCCAAATCCCAGAGGGGCAGAGGAAGGGCCCTTTCCTGGCAGACCAGGAACGCTGCCCCCTCCCCGCGCTGCCCGTCGATCACGGCCACGGCAGCCTGACGATGTGCAGCAACATCCAGCCCCACAAACGCGTGCTTAAAGCACCAGTTGTGGCTCTTTACCCCAACTAAAGGTGGATTCGTCGATAACAAACCACCCCTAAGGATGCTAGCTGTGCTTGCAGCCTCACCCGGCTGCTGCTTGGGTGCCCGCAGCCCCCCGGGACACCGCCACCCGCAGAGCACAGCCTGACGGAGCCCCGCTGTCTTTGCAGAGCTTCGAAGTAAGAAGACGAGCAGGAGCTCTCGAGGCAGCACCCGCTAACAGGCACCGCGCACCCAGGGGCAGCAGACCCCAAAACTGCAGCACCCGGCACCGCCTGCACCCAGCTGCTCGGGGACCCGCGTGCTGCAGCTCTCGGTCCTCCTGTCTTGCACCCTCTGGACTAACCCGGGATTTCTCCCACTCTGCTCACCGTGATGGCAACCCCGCATGCTGCTGCCCCCTGCCCCTGGGCTTTCAGGGACCCCAAGTGAAGGGGGGAGTCACCCCGCTGTGCTTTGCACCCTAGGAACGCTCCCCTGAAACCCGGCGGGGAAATAATCCTTGGAGGCAGCGACCCAGACTACTACACTGGCGATTTCCACTACCTGAGCGTCAGCAAGAGCGGCTACTGGCAGATCAGCATGAAGGGGTGAGGACAGGGAGCACCTCGAGATGGTCCCCCGGGGCAAATCCTACAAAGCGCCCTGGGCTTGCGAGGGTTGGCCTTGGGAGAAGCACGCTGGGGGTGGCGGGGAGATTTTCCCCCCTGGAAGGGAGGCAGCAGCGGGGTGGGCTCCTCTGGCACGGAGCCGCAGGGCACTGAGCATCACGGCGCTGGGGAATGCGGAGGGGGAGGCACCACCGTGGGCTGATTCAGCTCTGAAGCTGCGGTGGAGGAATTTAACCCCCTTCAGCCTGCAGCGGCAGTGCGAGGCGCTGAAACAAGTCTGCTTTGTTTGATTTTTAAAAATAATTAAAAAAATGAAAAAGGCACATGCTGAAGCTTAGCTTGCGCGTTTGAGAAGCTTGAAGGTACCCCCGGGGGGTTGATGTGCTGGAGGCACTGGGAACAGCACAAGCTCTGCTCAGGGGGTGTTTCTGGCCATGGAAGCCCTTGGGGCTGAGCAGTGGCCACCACGGGAGGCTCAGGGTTGCCCCTCTGCCTCCCGCTGCAGGGTGTCTGTAGGGGCCGAAGTGTTATTCTGCAAGGAAGGCTGCTCAGTGGCCATCGACACCGGAGCATCCTACATCACCGGCCCGGCCGGCCCCGTGTCCGTGCTGATGAAAGCCATCGGGGCAGCAGAAATGGCTGAAGGAGAGGTGAGCGAAGCCCTGCTCCGTGTCCCTGTCCCGCACCCCAGCCCAGCCGGGGCTCAGCACCCTCTCATTCTCCCACAGTACGTGGTTGACTGCGACCGTGTCCCCCAGCTGCCCAACATCTCCTTCCACCTGGGCGGCAAGGCGTACGCGCTCGGCGGCTCAGCCTACATCCTGCGGGTAAGGGAGGGCAGGGATGGGACCCCCATGGGGAGAGGGACACAGCTCGTGTGTGGTTCTCCTGGAGCATCCTGTGCTGTGCTGCACCCTCCTGGCTCTCCCAAGGCAGCCGCAGCGAGCCCCAGAGGGATGCTTCCCATTTTTCCCCAAACCTTCCTGTTCAGCAGTGTCCAGACCAAGCTGTCGCTGTTTCTTTTGGGGTGGTTGGGGGAGATTTGGGGTGAAAGCAAAGAGCAGAGACAGGCAGAGATATCCCTTCGTGGAGGAAGGGAGTTGAAGGCCAAGAGCAGGGTGTGGGACTGGGGATGGCATGCTAAGCTAGAAATCCCCCTCCTGGCACCTCTGTCATGGGCTCTGCTCCTCCCTGCAGCAATCCCAGTACGGGGAGGACGTCTGCGTGGTGGCTTTCTCGGGGCTGGACATCCCCCCGCCTGCCGGCCCCCTCTGGATCCTGGGCGCCAGCTTCATCGGGCACTACTACACCAAATTCGACCGGCGCAACAACCGCATCGGCTTCGCCACGGCCCGCTGAGTGCCGGGGCCCCGGGGAGGGGGTTTTGGGGAGCCAGCTGGGAGGCAGGAGCAACACCTGGGAGAATTAAATGGGAAGGAAAACGGGAACGGCGTTTCCTTAAAGCACAGCCACCTCCTCTCTGTACTGAAGCAACTGCACAGCCTCGTGTTCTCCCACTCCAAAACCCCCGCGCTGCTTCCCGAGAGCCTCAGCTGCTGGGGGGACGGGAGCCTGGAGAGCATCCTCTGCCGAGCATCCTCCTTCGGGGGTCCCAGGGGAAGCCAAGGTCTGGGGGTGCACCTCCAGAGACTTTCGGGGTGATGTGCAATAGGACAGCGTGTGGAGGATCTCTGCTGGCTGGAGCTGAGGTGCTGGCAGATGCTGTAAAGCGATGGTTTGTTATCGGCACGGTCGTTCTTTGAATGGGAGAAAAATAATCGCGCTGGTTTTAATGGCGGTTGTTTCGGCTGGTGTTATCCCTACCCCTCTTCGTGTTTTAATATTAAACAGTCTCAGAGCAACAGGAAGCTGAGTGGATGCTTATTCCTGCAGAAGGGAGAAATCAGACAAAAATCTTCTAAGGGGATTGGGAAACAAGCGCTCCTCTTCTGGGATTCAGCACAGCAGGCGCTGTTTTTCTCTCCTTACCCATTTCACAAGAGCCAGACCCCCCTGTACCTGCCTGCAGGCAGCCCGGGGTCTGCACAAACACAAAGCAAGCTGCAGGAGGTGACCTGCAGCTACCCGTGCCTTGTCCTGCCTGCCCCTGAAGGCTGGTGGCACCCTGGGGACAGGGGGATGGGGCTGTCCGTCTGCCTGCTGCGCCCTGGGGAGGGGAAGGCGCCTGCGGCTCCGATTCAGGGCGGCTGGCTCTGCCCCACCAGGAAGGCGGCTCTGGCTGCCCCCAGCGCCTGATTTCTTTCCGCCGCCGCCTTGGCTCGAGCCGCCAGCCCCGGGCTGGTCTCTGCCCCTGCTGCCTGCGGAGCCGCTCAGCGGGGATGCTGGAGCTGCGAGCCCCGGGCTGGCAGCCCCGGCAGGAGGTGCAGGCAGCGCTCCCGCTGCGGGCTGACATTTCTTGTTGAGCTGCAGAGCTGCGGTGGCTCCCGACGCAGCGCAGCAGCTGCGAATCCGAGCGTTCCCCAAGGCCAAGCTGTTTGCAAGGCGCTCTCGTCTCCCGTTCGACCCGCTCAGGTGCTGTGAGTGCCACGGCTCTGGAGCACAGCCTGGAGCCAGCCACCATCTGAGCACAACCGCCTGCAGGAGCTTCTCGCCCTCGTTTCTGCCACCGGCGACGACTGCTGAGGATTTCCCAGCGCTGCCCAAAGCACAGGCTGGCATGAGCTGGCTCTCGGGCTGTCTGGGAGGGCGACGCTCCTTGCAGCACAAGCAGGGCTGCTGCTGCACCGTGCTGCCAGCCAGCAGGCAGCAACGTGCCAGCCCTCCAGCCCTGCCAGCACAGCCCCTTGTCCCCTTCCCTGCTCTGCAGAAGGGAACGGGGCTCTCCTCGCGGCGGGGAGGATGTGGCTGAGCAGATGTTTTTCCCCACTGGCAGGGTCGAGGTCTGTGTGGCCGTGAAGCCTCGCTGGGGTATTTAAACCTCTTCGCAGTGGGATGCACATCCCCAGGGCTCCAGGGAGGGGAAGTTCAAGGTGCCTGGGGATTTACTTGCTTCTTTCCATCACCTTCTGCAGCAGATCCGTCGCCTCTCAGGAGAGCAGTGATGGCCCGCTGGGGGTGGAGGGAAGGGGCCCTGGCCATCCGCTTTCATCCAGAGCTTCCTGAGCTCGCTCCCGTGCATTCGGCTGCTCTCCAGCAGAGGAAACCCCGGGGCTGGGAAGCAGCAGCCACGTGGGGATGAGCACAGGAGGGGGGACAGAGCCCCCCAAGGACCTCCAGCAAGTGGGGGCTGCACAGGCCAGCTCTGGAGCCTCAGCCTGGCCTTTTAGGCTCATGGAGATGCTGGCAAGCTTCTCCGCAGGGAAATCTCCCCTTGCAAATAGCTAAGCCTCCTCTGCCCTACTCTGTACTGCAAAGGGTCTGGCCTGGAGAGGATTTGAGTGTCTCTTGAACTTGAAAAAGCACCAGGTGATTTAACCCCCCATGATGGCTTCTGCATACAGCCCTCAGCTGGAAAATGGTGGGGCTGGCCTCCGACGGGAGGTTTTTTGGGGTCTCGTTCTGCTCCTGTTGTTCCAAGCAGTGGGAGGGAAAGGTGCCCGGGCTGCTGCGGTGCCGATGGCGGGCCCCTTAAGCCAGCCTATTAACACCTCTAATAGCCTGTGCCAGGGCGATTTCCTGGTGCCTGCTGCGCCGAGCAGGCTGCGAGGCACTGCTAACCCGCAACTGCCCCGTATTAACACTTGTGATCTTTATGGGCAAGCAATTAGGCCACGCTCAGCCCAGCAAAGCCGGCGGAGCAATTACGACCATCCTATTAAAACTGACAGAGCTCACTCTAAATATAGCAACGCAAGGAACAGGCTGGTTTATTTTTTTCCCCTTCCTTAAATGATTTTCCCCAAGTCTCCACGGTCCATTTAGCTGGTTTCAGCCGCAGCCAGCTGTAAACTTTGGAGGGGGCATTCTCTGCTCCGAGCCACAGGCAGCTGTAATTTCCTCTGATAATGAAGCTGGGCTGGAGAGGTGTCAGCGGGCCATGGGGAGCGGGGCCAATGGGTGGGGAATGCTCCCTTTTAACTATCAAAGCTCTCCTCAGCACCCCTATAAATCCCCATTGCTTTTGGGGTGGGAGCATCGTGAGTGAGGTGGGAGTAACTCTAAGGAGCGATAGGGCCAGAGGAAATGGCCTCGAGTTGTGCCAGGGGAGGTTCAGGTGGGAAATGAGGAGACATTTCTGCTCAGAAAGAGCGGTCAGGCCTTGGGACGGGTTGCCCAGGGAGGTGGTGGGGTCACTGTCCCTGGGGGTGTTCGACGAGAGGTTGGACGTGGTGCTTGGGGACACGGTTTAGTGGTGACATTGGTGGTAGGGGGGTGGTTGGACCAAATGATCTTGGAGGGCTTCTCCAACCTTACCAATTCTGTGGTTGTGTGATTCTGTGATTTATGGTAGCAGGTCCGGCGAGACCAGTGCAGGGAGGACTCCTGGAGACCACAAAATCACATCCTAAGTCAGAAGGGACCCCCAAGGACCACGGCATCCATCTCCTAATTCCCCCCAGGACCACCCCAAACATCAAACCACACCACGCCACCAGCACCCCTTGAAGCACAACCCCCTAAAACCCCAACCTCACCCCTATCCCCCATACCCATGCGCTCCCCTCCATCCCCACGTTTTTCTAACCCCGATCCCAAACCCCAGCTGCGGGACACATCCCCCCACCCCCGGCACATCCCCAGCTGCGGGGCGCACCCCTCCAGCCCCGGAGCATCCCCGGGACGCGGGGCTGGGATGCGGCGGGGGCGCAGCGCGGGGATGCTCCGGCGGCGGCCGGGCTGGGGGAGCTCCCCGGGGCGTTCCCCGGTGCTGAGCCGGGTGCGGGGCTCGGTGCGGGCTCCGCTGAGCTCACAATGCGGGCGGGAGCTGCCGGGGAAGGCGGGCGGAGGGAGGCGGGCCGGTGACTCATGGCTTCCCAGCGGCGAGCGGCTCCTCCCCGCGGCCGCCGGCCCCGCCGCAGCCCCCGGCACATGGGCCGAGGGTCGGGGTGCTCGGAGCTGGGGATGGCCGGAGCTGCCGGCCGCTGCCCGGATTGCTCGGAAGCCGACCGGGGTCGGGGAAGGGGCCGCGGGGTCCCTCCGTGCGTTCCCCACCTGGGGATCGCGGTGGATGAGGGCGATGTGCTGCCCGGGGCGCTGCGGCTGGTGCGGGAGCTGAGACCCGGCTGGGAGCCGGCGAGGGTGAAGACCAAGGTATGGCCCCCGCCGGGGGTTGGCTCAACCTGGGGGGGCCGCAGGGCGTGCGCAAAGGGGGCGCCGAGGTCCCGCTATGGGGGGCTACGGGACCCACCGAGGGGGCTGCGGGGCCTGCCGGGGGGGGGGGGACACATCCTGGCCCCCTCCTTGCTCTCCAAAGAAAGGAGCTGAGCAGGTGTGCACGGGTCTCCAGCACTGAGACCCCCCCCCAGCAGGCTTTGGGGACCCCCCTTGGGGAGTGACGGAGTGGGGACTGCGGATGGGAGCGGGACCCTGGGGGCTGCTGTGGGGGGTGGAGGCTGGGGGCCGTGCTGGCAGCCCCCCCCCCCCCGGCATGGCCCTGCTTGGGGGAGCAGCGGTTCCCAGGAGCGGGGCTGGCGTGGGTTATCAGCGGTATTGCACCGCTGCTCGCTCCCCTCGCACGGCTGAGCAGGAGTTCGGCCGGGAGCTGGCATCGTCCCGAGCTGGCACAGCGGGTCCTGGGGCTGGGGGCTGTGTGGCTCTGCAGCCCCGTCCCCCTCCACGTGTGCCAGGTCTTGGGGTGGAGAAGCGGGGGCCGCGTCTTCACTGGGGGGCACAAAGCGGGGCTGCAGCAGCGCACTGAAAATCACGGACGTGTGCGCGCGTGTCCTCCGAAGGCGCACACTTCCCGTGTGCCTGGAGTGTCATTAAAAATGTATTAATAGCCAAGTGTAATTAAATACAAGAAGCTGCAGGAAAATACACGCGAAAGGGCAGATGGTAATAGACAGGAAGCTTGGAGTTGGAGTTCCTCACACCGCATAGTTGTCAGGGCAGGAAATGTCCCGGGCGCTGCGCGGCACCTAGCGCGGCACAGCCCTGCCCGCCGCGGTGACGGCTGGGGGGGACCTGAGGTGGAGAAGGACCTGGCTCTCTGGTGGCCAGGTTGTCTCCAGGCATAGGAGGGGAATCCGTGCACAACAGCAGCTCGTGCGTGCATGTGTTTTTAATTAAAAAAAAAAGAAAAAAAAAAGAAAAAAAAACAAACTTGGGAGATGTGGGGGGAACCTCCAGTTGCATTTCCCTTCTCTGCTCTTGCAAGAGCAGTTCGGGAGGGGATTGGATTGGGACACTGGTCCTCAGCTGGTTCCTATTAGCGTTCCTGTTAGCTTTCCTCCGCGCACTGGAGCGGTGCCCAGTTCACACCACCTCGGTGCACGGTGTCAGTACACAGCTGCTTGCAGGGACTGTACCAGGCTGTGCCTGTGCCATGGAAAAAATCCCCCGGCGCTTGGGGCAGGGTGCAGGAGACGGGGAGGGTGGGTCTGGGCACTCGGCCTCCCCCACCTGCCCTCCGGCTGCCGGGGTCTCCGGCCCCCTTTGCTGCAGGTTGTGCCCGGGGAGCCGGCTCCCCATCCTTTGAGCTCTGCTCGGGGCAGAAGGATCTCCGGACCGAAGCGGCGCAGGCGTTAGTCGGTGACTACCAGGTGCACGCACACCTCTGTCACCTGCCCAGCAATAAGAGACGCAGTGATGAGGAGCTGAACAAACCACCACGAGGACTTCGGCATAGCACAGGGCTGTGCCGTGCCTCCCAGGACTTTTTTTAACTTCGGCTGCTGTGATATGCACGGCGCTCGAGGAGTGGCAGCAGGAGTGCCGGTGTGGGCACAGGGAGGCAGCAAACGCGGCAGCTTCGGGACCCCTGGGCTCACAGCAGGCACAGGGCTGCAGGAGGGGACGGGGCTCTGCCTGTGTCCCCTCGCAGGGGTGCAGCACCCCGGCACAGAGCTGCATCCCTTCGCTATCTCTGCACCAGGTCTTGCTTTTCTTTTAATTGCTGCCAAGCTCCCGGCGCAGTCACACTTGCCTCCCCTGCCTCCCCCCAACCCAAATCACACGACAACAGCAGGAAAGGTTTGGGGCTGGCAGTAGGGCCGTGGCCCCGACACCAATTAGCTGTACTTGGGATCATCAAGGAATATCCCAAGGAGTCACACTCGTTCACTGGAAGCTGGAGGGGGTGCTGCCCCCAACCTGGGCGAGCCCCTGCGTGCGTGCAGGTTGCTGCCGAGCCACGTGCGAGTCTCCAAAATTAACGGTCTGGAATTCAAGGTGGGGGGCAGGGGGGGCGGATAAGGCTCAGTAATCCCGCTAAACCCTCTGCAAAGGGCTGATCACGCCGTCAGGCAGCACGACAAGGTAGCGCGTGGAGCCAGCGTGTGAGGCAGCGCCGAGCATCTCCAGGTGGAGCCGCTCACCTGCGGCTGCTGCGCGTGCCGCTCGCAGAGGCATCGGCGCAACGCTGCCGCTCCGTGTGCGTGGTGTGACACTGTGTGCGTGGTGTGACACTGTGTGCGTGGTGTGACACCTTATGTGTGGCGTGACACCTTGTGCATGACGTGACACCTTGTGCTTGCCGAATTTCTGCCCTCTGGAGCCCGGCAGGACGAGGAGAGCAGAAGCCGAGCGTGGCACCGTGGTGGAAACAGGGATTATGTGACCTGGGCAAAGCAGCTCGGCTGCTTGGGCAGCATCAGCCCAACTCAGGCGTAGGTGAGGCAGCAGCGGCAGCGTTGGTGCGATGCCGACGGGCTGGCACAGCCTGCCCCGTGCAATGTGCTCGCCCCAGGGACGCCGCCGCCAGCTGTGCAACGAGGGGCGTTAGCGCCGGCCAAGCCCGGGTGTGTAATTCCAGCGCTCTGAGTTTCCCTCGGCAGGCTGCATAGGGAAGCCCTATATATAGGCACCCTATATAGGAGCGCGAGTTGCTGAGTGAGCCGTCTAAAATTAGCCGTCCCACCCCCGAGCACCGCTGCTCCCTACCACGCGCCCTCCCGCTCCGCCGGCATCGCACTGGCTCCATCTCGCCCAGCTGCAGGGGGATGGAGGGAGAATGTGGGGGGACTTTTGGGTCCCCTCGAACACACAGGGGACTTTTGGGTCCCCTCAAATGTGCAGGGGACTTTTGGGTCCCCTGGAACACTCAGGGGACTTTTGGGTCCCTTCTCTGGCTGAGCATCCCGCCCACGTGGGGGTCACCCATGGGGCCGAGGAGCCCCAAACCCCTCGGCGTGCTTTAGGGGATGGAAACGGGGGCAGGGAGGGGACCCCGGCGCGGGAGGCAGCGGGGCCCACATGTGCGCGGGCAGGCGGCCAAGCCGGGAGAACAAAACTCCCTTTCCATCTGCGAGGAGCCATCAGGGCAGTGACAAGAGACGTCCCCAGCAGAGACGTCCCTGCCTATCAGCGACTCCCGCCCGGCCCGGCCCCGCGGGGAGGGTCAGGAGGAGGAGATGGGGTGGTGGTGTTTGCTCAGCCTTGTTTGCCGTGGCGTTTTTTTTCTTTTTTTTTTTTTTTCCTTCTTCGTGTTTTCTGCCAAAAGGTTTGCGCTGATTTTTTTTGGGACCGATTCCCAGGGTTGCTGGGATGCCAAGCGTGCTTGCAGCACATCCAGCTGCCCTTGAGCAACCAGGTGGAAAAGAGCAGCGGGTTTCCACCCCAAGCACCTGCGCTTTGGGGTCGCTGAAGCCCCGTGCCCGTGCAGAGCCCCAGCTCAGGCGTGAGCCTCGAGGCCTTGGAAATTCATTCCACCTCCCACAGGAGCTTTCCTCGGGCACTGCTGTGTCCTGCTCTCATTTGCCCATTGCCTCTTGTTGCCATTGCCACGTTGCTTTCTGCCTGGGGTCTGCCCACGGGTGGCTGTGCCGGGAGGACCGGGGGGGGGTTCCCCGTGGCCACCCCGCACGGCAGGGACGTGTGGGCATCGCCTCTGCCGCCCCTCTCCCCCTGCAGCTCTTCACCGACGGCATCACCAACAAGCTCGTGGCCTGCTACACGGACGAGGACATGGTGGACGCCGTGCTGGTCCGCATCTACGGCAGGAAAACGGAGCTCTTCGTGGACCGGGAGACGGAGCTGAGGAACTTCCAGGTGCTGCGCGCCCACGGCTGCGCCCCCGACCTCTACTGCGCCTTCCAGAACGGGCTCTGCTACGAGTTCCTGCCCGGCATCGCCCTGGGGCCCGACCACGTGCGGGACCCCCACATATTCAGGTGCACGGGACCCCCATGTGCCGGGGTGTGTGGGGACGGGGAGGGGGAGCGGGATGAAGTGGGCCCTGCTTCGTGTTTCCAGCTCTGCCCCTCGCTGCTTTTGCTCCAAAGCGGTGCCCGGGGGCTCTGCTCCCGTCCTTTCCGTGCCCAAAGCGGGGTGGTGCAGGGGGGTAACTGGGCAGAGTTCCCCGGTGAGGGGCACCACCGAGTCAGCACTGGGTTTTTCACCATTTTTTTTAAGCTTTTGGGACATAAAGAGACTGCCTGAAAATTGTGGTTTATATTTGAGCTTCCCCTGGAAAGGCGGACGCTGTCTTTCACCCAGACGGGGTCCTGCAATCCTTCGGAGGCTCACAGCTGAAATGGAGAGGGGCCTAAGCAGTGCTCTGTGTGTTTCTGAGAGTCTCTTTAAAGACATCTGCAGCCCCTTCCCAGGTTCTCACCCATGTTTCTGTGGCTCCTTCCAGGCTGGTGGCCCAGGAGATGGCCCGGGTGCACGCCATCCACGCCAACGGGAGCCTCCCCAAGCCCATCCTCTGGCAGAAGCTGCACAAATACCTCACCCTCGTGAAGATGGACCTCAGCCCAAAGGTACCCAACGCCAGGTAAAGGCAGAGGGATCCCAAAGAGCCAGGCTCTGGCTTGGGCACCCGCTGCCCACCCACCTCTAGGTCCTCCTACGGGACCGGGGGAAGAGCCCCGGTCCCCAGGTAAAGCCTCTGCTGGAGTCTGGGGTTCGCGAGCGGGTTTTTGGGGTGTTCCTGGCCACGTGGCCACGCTTGGGCCATGGTTTCTCGGTGAGCAACCTTGCGGACAAGCCCCTCAGAGCAGGGGATGCTCGTGGGATGGATCAGCTGCCTGGTGCAGGGAGGACTTTTGCTGTGCTAGGGCAGAGACAGCTCTGGGTTGCGTCTGCTCAGCACCCAGGCAGGATGCGGCCCGAGCCAGCATCTCCCACCTGCTGTAACCTTCCTCCTCCTCCTCCTCCTTGCAATCCCAGCCTGCGTTTTAAGCCCTGGCTAGAATAAGGTGAAGCTCAGGCCCTTCTTATAGAGGGACCTGAGCAGCGGGTGCTGGAGGGGTCGCTAGCGACCCAGTGTAGACGCAAGCAGCCAGTCCCCATTTCAAACCAGTTCACCCCATTGCTGGCAGGGCGATGCCTTGCTGGGTTCACGTCAGGTGAGTTGAGGGCGCCACGGCCGAGCCGGGGCATCCGTGGAGGGATCGGGCAGCCCCAAGAGGCGGCGGAGGTGAACAAACCCCGAGGCAGGCAAATAATTAACCGGGTCCCGGGCAGCTGGGTGGGATGCAGGGCTGCTCTCGGTGCCTGCCATGCTGCGGGCAGACTTTACCCAAGTCTGCACCTTAAATGCAGCCAAGTGGGTAATTATTAACCGGCTCTCTTCTTGGAACTGCAACTGCAGAGGGTACGGAACGGGTTACGTGGCCTGGGGAATGTGAAAAGTTCCCGTGGCCTTTGGGTTAGTTGGATGCGAGCGGCACTGCGAGGCTCCGTGGCTGATTCGGTGAAGCTTGGGGGTGGGCGAGGACCTAAGCGAGGAGAGGGGAAGGGCTGAGGCTGAGCCAGGTGCCCTGGGCACCACCGGGGATGCGCCACGTGCTGGGCTTCCCAACCAAACCCAGCCTCGTTACCCCCGCTCAGTGCTGACGAATTCATTTATAACATGCAGGGGGGGAAGCGGGGGGCAACCCTTCCCCTCTGCCCCCAGGGGAGGCGAGCAGGAGTCACTCCAACCCCTTCCCCTTCCCCAGCCTCCACCAGGACGTGCCCAGCCTGGAAACTCTTGAACACGAGCTGGCCTGGATGAAGGAGACACTCTCCCAGCTGGGTTCCCCGGTGGTGCTGTGCCACAACGACCTGCTCTGCAAGAACATCATCTACAACAGGACGCAGGGTTGGTGGCGGCGGCGTGGCGTGCCCAGCCTGGAGGGGGGCTCGGCCCCGTGTCCCCCCCTCTCACGGGCACCCGTTGGCTCCGTCCCCAGCCCCTCGCAGCCCCTCGCTTTGCCTTCACAGAGCAAGTTCGTTTCATCGACTACGAGTACACCGGCTACAACTACCAGGCCTTCGACATCGGGAACCACTTCAACGAGTTTGCGGGTGAGCTGGGCAGTGGCAGCTCCCCGGGGGCTCCCCATCCTCGGGGAACGGAGGAGGCTGTTGCATCCCTTGCCCTCCCGTGGGAAACGGGCAGGGATCCATCCCGAGAGCTTTACTTTTGCCAAGAGAATTAAAAAAGGGTCTGACCGGGGTGAGAGCAATGCATGAGGGGGGTCGGGGGCTCTGCTTGCCATGCCCTCCCTGTTTGCTGCTGCCTGCAAGAAGCCAGCTCCGTTAACCGTGGTGGAGCTGAGCAGGTGCCTCAAATCCGAATTCATCCCCAGCACGTGCGAGCCCGGAGCTGGGATGGTTTCACGCCCCCGTCCCACTTGGGGGAGGGACACCTTGGTCACCCTGCCGTGCCCTGGATACCCCCCCCGGGATATGGCTAACCCCAGGTCCCCTTGCAGGCGTGAAGGAGGTGGATTACCGCCTCTACCCCAGCAAGGAGACCCAGCTGCGGTGGCTGCGCTCCTACCTGCAGGCCTACAAGCAGCTCACCCAGGGCGAGCAGGGGGGAGAGGGGCCGGCCGTGTCCGACAAGGAGCTGGAGGCTCTCTACGTGCAAGTGAACAAGTTTTCCTTGGTGAGTGCCGGAGGAGGGAAGGAGCTGGGCTCGGGGATGGGTTTTGGTCACTCACAAAGGGCAGGCGCCAGCCAAAGAGTGCAGCTGGGGTGAGGGCAGGGGGCTGCCCGGCTGCACGGGGAGGTGCTGAGCCCCAGGGCAAGGTCAGAGACGGAGCTGGCCTCCAGCCAGCACCAGCGTGTGCCAAAGGGCAGTGTCTGACAGCAGCAGCCTTGGGCATCCCACCAGAGATGCTGCGTGACCCCAGGGTGCAGCCAAGCATGAGGAAATCCTCTTTTGGGCAAACAGAGCCAGTCCTCTGGAAATTTTGGGTGAAATCTCAGCTGTTTTTCTGGCTGGAGCTGGTGCGGCGATTTCCAACGCGGCAGGGCTGAAGTGAGGGGGTTTGGTTCTCTCCTCCCCATGCCGGAGCAACCCGGGCTGCAGCAGGTGGAGGTCCCCAGCAGTGCTGCAGGGATGGGGACACCTGAATTGTGAGAGGGACGGTGACATCCTGAGCCCTTTACTTTTACCAAGAGCATTTACAAAGCCGATTTTCAGAAAGGCCGAAGCCAAAGTGTGGCAGCACCTGCCCTATTGCACCCTCCTGCGTGCTGAAACACCCGAGCTCTGCCCCCATCCCTTCCAGCAGAGCCCTTTGCTGCAGCAGGGACGTCCCAGTGGTGCCAAATCCCCATTGCCCACTTTTGTGGGGTCAGGAGGGACGCCCGGCTACAAACACTGGACACCCCTGGGCGCATAACCTGAGCCGGTGCCCCGAGCACGCTGTGCAGCTGCTCAGCATCCTTCCTGCTGGCATTCCTCACCCGGGCTGCCATCCGCCTCCGGAGCGTGTAAAATTACACGCCTGGGCCAGCCCCAGCTGGCTGCCACCCCGTGTCCTGTCGTCACGGCCGTGGGGCTGCTGGGACCCAGCCGGGAGAGGCGAGAGCACCTCGTCCTGCAGGCAGGGATGCTTCGTGCCCGTTTCTGAGCCGTGTTTTGTTGCAGGCATCCCATTTTCTCTGGGCATGCTGGGGCCTGATCCAGGATAAATACTCTACCATAGACTTTAACTTCTTAAGGTGAGTCCGTGCGGGGCTGGAGGGGACCAACGTCCCCAAAGGTCCCTCCCTGCTGGACGGATCCTGCGGCCCGGGGAAGTCAGCACCGAGGTGGGGGGCGAGCGTCTCACGGCCGTCCCTCTTTCGGCAGATATGCAAAGCTAAGATTTAAACAGTACTTCAAGATGAAGCCGGTGGTCACAGCCCTGCAGCTCTCCAAATAGCATCTCTGGCCCGTGAGACCCTGAGCTATTTTGTCCTTGCTGCGTCCACAGCCCCGGCACCCCCCTCGCCCCTTCCCCGCCCCAGCCGGGGGTGAGGGCAGGTCCTCATGGTGGTGAGGGGGGAAGAGGAGCTCTGCCCCAGCCACTGATTAAAGGACACCCCGGACATACCCAAGACTGGACCACGAGACGCTCGACAGGACCACGGCCTCGGGGAGGCCCCTGCCTGCGCAAGGAAGCCTCGCCACCCACCGCCCGAGCGCCGAGCCCCGGCTCAGCCCCGCTGCCCAGCGGCTCCCTGCCTCGCTGGCACCGCTGCTGCTGGGCCTGGCAGCGGGTTTGCTCCCTCCGTGCCGTCCCCGAGGGAGGGAACGGGTCCCCCCCCCCAGCTGCTCAGCAGCCCCCAACGCTGCCAGGTTGCTTCAGCTGCCCAACGCGCACGCTGTGCCCGTCGGCTTTGCGGCTCCCTGCCTCCTTGCCCTGCCCGCTCAGTGTCCCTCGGGCTCTTACCCCCAAAAAAACACCGTTTAGGTCAGTGTTGATCCCAAATTTGGGGCCGTCTCTGAGCAGGGGGCCCTTTTCCATGCCGGCTCCAGGCTGGAGACTGATGCTGCAAGGCAGCGAGGGGCAGCGATGGCTCGGGGTGCCCGTGCCCCCTGCCCTGCGCTCAGCCCACCGCCACTTTTCCCTGGGGGCTGTGGTCTCCTGGGCCCCCAGCACCTCCCCGGCTCCACCTGCAGCATCCCACAGCAGGGCTGGGGGGGTCCTGGCTCCCCCAGCACCTGGAGGGGGGGTTCAGAGCTGCCCCATCCTTGTGCTCCCCTCTGCGCCCTTGGTGCAGTGCCGTGTCCCCGCGTGGGACACCCTGGTGATGGAGCCACCCTGCCCCAAAAAGGGGGCACAGCTTTGTCCCTGGGTGGCGTTTGGCTGCTGTCCCTCTCCCCAGGCTGTCCAAGGCTGAGCCCAACTATGCTGAGCACTGCCCAGGTCGTGCATCATCATCATCATCATCAGCTGGGGGGGGGGGGGGGCTCGGTGGGGGGGCCGGGGGCTGTCAGGGCCCAGGAACCTACCCCAGCGAGAAGCGGGACTTTTTGTTGCATCTGGTGTTCGTTTTGGTGCACAATAAAAGCTGCTGGTAGCTGGAAAGCGGGGGCTCGGTGGATGCGTGGTGCCTGGGGCTGGAGAGGGGGCAGCCCCCCTGGGGCTGGGCGGGGGGGGGAGCACCCAGAGCTCTGCTGGGGATGGGCAGAGCTGGGGGGGGGAGAGGATGGCGGGGGTCCCCTTGTAGGGTGGGCTTCTGATGTGCTCTGGGGAGCTGCAGCAGGCTCTGGGCGGAGGAGTTTGGAGCCCCGAAGTGGCTACGAGGGGCCGAGACCCCCAAGAAAACACAGGTGGGAAGGGGGGGGGG
>CM021756.1:3532073-3549679 GCA_011075105.1 Heteronetta atricapilla | reverse complement strand
GGGGGGGGGCTCTGCTGAGCGTGTCCCCATCCCGTGTCCTGGGGGGGCTGGCGAGGTGAGGATCTCGGCAAGGGTCCCCATAGGGTGCTGGGGTGGAGGGCTGGGTGATGCTCAGGAGGTTTTCCCCATCCCGATCCCCTCGGGTCCCTCCTGGGGGGGGTGCAAGGGGGGGGGGGACAGCTCGGTTGCACCCAAGCAGAGCGCAGAGCCACGCTCCCAGCAGCAGCAGCCCCCTGTGGGCATCGGGGTGGCACGGCCACGTCCCCAAACACCCGGCAGCGTGCATCGCTGCTCCATCACCTCCCGAGGGCGGCACCCCCCCAAAAAAAATGCGGGTGCTGGCTCCGTGGGGTCACCCGGACAGCGAGGCAGGTGGCGGCAGCAGCTCCTGCCCTCCCCATCGCAGCTCCTCCTCTGCTCCCAGCGCATCCCGTCCCGTGGGGGGGCCGCCGGCCCTGCCTGCCCCCCGCCCGCACCCCCCTCCTCAGTCCGTCAGCACCACCAGCTCTCCGTCGCTCTTGTCCTCGCCCTCCGAGTCCTCGTCCTCGCTGTAGCGGTACATCTCGCCGTCGGCCACCGAGTGCCCGTCGTCCCCGCCGTCGCCTTCCTTGAGGCTGCGCGTGTTGACGATGACGGGCATGCTGGGGTCCATGCTGCGGGGCAGGTAGTGCTCCATCAGGGGGGGCGTTAGCTGCATGCCCACCGGCCGCGGGTACAGCACGTCCGAGGAGGCGGGGGGCATCTGGCTGCCCTGGGACCTGCGGGACAGGGGGACACGCGGTCACCGGCTGGGTTTGGGGGCGGGGGGACACACACGACCCCCTCGCTGCCCCCACCCCATGCGCGTTACCCTATCAAGTAGCCCTGCCGCGCGTCCTGCCGCCGGTTGCGCATCAGCGCCTTGTACTCGCCCACGCGCAGCCGCTTCCCCTCCACGATGCACGTGCGCTTGGGCCGGGGCTTGTACTTGTAGTCAGGGTACTTCTCCAGGTGCTGCCGGCTCAGCCGGGCTTGCTCCTCGTAGTAGGGCTGCTTCTCCTGGTTCGTCATGGATTTCCAGCGGGAGCCTGCGCAGAGAGGGGCACGCTTAGCCCCTGCCGCGCTGCAGCACCCCCTACCTGCTGCAACGAGCCCAGTGCTCACACTCCCATGGCAAGAGGGGGATTCATGCTCGTGCACGCTCCCCCTGTGCTGCACACACCTGAATTTGCATGCAGCAGCGGGACGCAGCCCTGGACCGTGGGGCCCTGGGGAGATGCGGCTGCCCCAGGTGAGACAGGAGCCGGGGCTGATGGCACCCACGGGAGCCCCGTGCCGCAGGTGGCAGCCGGCCCAGTGGCGTGCCGGGAGCTGGTCCCCAGCCCTGACCTTCCCGGCACCTCTCCGGCCACAGCTTTCACGTCTCTCCCATCTCCAAGGTATGGCAAGCAGGTGCTGCAGCTAAAATAGCCTGCACACCGGCGTGTGGCTCGAATCCCCCCACTGGCTGAGCCTTATTGTCATCCCCGCCAGCAACCGAGGCAGGAGAGCAAAGCAGGGCACAGCACAGAGGGTTGGGGAGGGACGGAATCAGTCCCCTTGGTGCTGCACTGAGGTCTGCAGCTGGACCCGTGTCCAGTTCTGGGGACAGATGGGCACGGTGGGAGTGCTGCAGCGGTGGCCACCAGGGAGCAGGAGCTGGGGTGGCTCAGACAAGGCGCAGGGGCTGTGACCGCGCCTTCCACCGCGTAAAGGGAGCGCGGGGAAGAGCGAGCTCAGCTCTTCTCACAGGTGCACGGTGGAGGACAAGAGGCAGCAGCCACAAGGGAAATCACAGCTGGATGCAGGGAAAGGATCCAGCCCGCTGGGAGCGGTGCGGCCCTGGGACAAGTCCCAGCGGGATGTGGGATCTCCAGCCATGGAGATGCTCAGGGTCAACAGGACACGGTTGTGAGCATCCTCTGACTGTGGAGTCAGCAGGGCTCTGAGCAGGGCTTTGGGCTGGACACTTCCACAGACCCCATCCCCTAAAATCCTCTTTGAGCCTCCCCATCCCTCCCTTGTGTCTCTTTCACCCCCCAGCCCAGCCCAGCTCCCCAGAGAGCATCACCACAAGCCGGGCATCCCAGGGAAACCACGGCACGGAGGCATGCACACCCCATGTCCACCTCGCTCAGGCCTCCTCCACCTGCTCGGCTCATTCTGCTGAACCCACATTTTCAGGTGCAACCGTGCCGGAGAGCACGCAGGAACCCAAACCCCCCGAGCTGGGTGAGCACCGGCCCCGGACCGCTCGCCTGCAGGTATTCACCTGCTAAATTTGCACCCGCGAGCGGCTCCGGCTGCCAAGGCAGAAAACGGCGCCAGCTATTTAAAGCCACGGACATCGAGCGTGAGAGCAACCAGCACACCACAGAGCACCCGCTCCCAGACCCCCCCTGGCCCCCGGCGGTTGCAAGCAGATCCTGCTCGCACGTTCCCCCAAAGGGAAAAGCCTGGCGGTTGTTTCGTTTCTTCTTTAACGAGCGGAGCTGCTAAAACGAGCCGGCGGCGGAGCGAGGTGCGTGTGCTGTAGGTAACCCACAGCGGGGCTGCACTGCGCTGCCGCACGCTCGGCTTGGCCCTTGGGACGGGGGCTCTTTGGAGACCGCACCGCTCGCTTTTAATAGCCGGAGGCCGGGGCGAAACGGCCGCGGGGAAGGGCTGGAGAGACAGCGAGCTGCTGCAGGACCATCAGAGTCACGGGGCTGGGACGTGGCTGGATGAGGCCGCTGCTGCTACACACACCGATGAGGGTGCGGAGTGCCGCAGCATCATCCCGGAGGGATGAGGAGGACCCCGGGGTGTGGGGAAGGGTGAGGATCGAGGGAGGCAAGCGCAGGTGCCGCGCTCAGGTGGAGGCTGGTGGGAGAGGATGGCTATAAAATGGTGCCAGGCTCCTGAACTGGCCCGGGTACCATCAGCCAGAGGAGGAATTTGCCCCACAGGACCCTGCCGGTGCTCTGCAGGGCGAGCAGGTGACGGTCACCCATGGGATGATCACCCAGGACCCTCTGGTGTGAGCAGCACCCAGGGACCCAAATGCAGCAGGTCCGGGTGCGTCCTCGTCCCTGACACGCAGCATGTCCCTGCACAACCCCCCTGTCCCTCCTTGCACGCCTTTATCACACATTTTTAAGGCCCTGCTGCCTTGTCCCCAGGTGCACCGGGGCGCCAGGAGAAGGTTTTGCTCCCCGTTTCCCCCCAAACCACAGCCCGGGGCTGCCCACCCAAGGGGAGCAGCCGCAGGACGGCCGCGGGGCACTCACCCAGGATCTTGCTGATGCTGGAGTTGTGCATGTCCGGGAAGGCTTGCAAGATCTTTCTCCTCTCATCCTTCGCCCACACCATGAAGGCGTTCATGGGCCGCTTGATGTGGTTGTTGTTCCTGGACTCGGGGAAGTGCCGCGAGCCTGCGAGGCAAAGCCGGGGCCGGCTCAGGGGGCGAGGGGAAGGAGGCGGCGCGGCCCCCCCGGACCTGCCGCCCGCCCCCCGGCCCTACCGTCCATCTCGCAGCTCAGCAGAGCCTCGTCCAGGCGGTGCGAGGGGGCCTCCTCCAGCCGCTCCTTCACCGGGGAAGCGTCGATGCCGACGTGATCCTGAGGAGAGGCAGAGGGGATGTTATTCCTCGTACGGAGACCGAACGGGGCGAGAGAAAAGGTGGATTTGGGTTTGGCTCACCTTGCGGTAGGGGTGGCTCAGCGCTCCCTCCATGGCCCCGCCGTGGCCGTGCAGCAGCTGCCGCGCGTCCTGGATGGCTTTGGTGATGGCATCGCCTTCGCCCAGGAAGCCTGGTGGCAAACCCCGGAGCTCCCGTCAGCATCGGCACCCAAAAACCCCGCAGCACCCATCCCGCCCCGGCAAACCCAACGGGGGCTGCCTGTGGGGTTGCATGGAGCCGCGGGGTGGCTGCTGCCCACCGCAGCAAGGTGGGACCCCACGGAGCAGAGACGTCTCCTGCCCCTGGAAGGTGCCCAGGGGAGGGCTCAGGATGGATCCCCTGTTGGGGACAGCTTTGGGAACCTACCCAGAGGCAGGTTGGATGGGCTGGTCTGCAGGTCCCTCGCAGCCCCGTGGCTTGGCGTGAGGGATTGGCAGCTGCTAATCTTCAAACTGGGCGAGCTGGAGGCACTGGGAAGCTCGGAGCCTTTGGGTTTAGCCGTCAGGTTCAGCGGCTGCGAGGTCTCCTGCGGCGGAGGGAGGGAAAGCAGGGTGATGCGCGGCCCCCGGCACCCCAGCTGTGGGTTTTTTTGGGGGGTTTTACAGATGCTTTGGGGCTGTACCTGCATCTGGAGGTGGCTCGAGCCACTGGGTCTCTTCAGCGTGGGAGGAGGGGGGCTGTGCAGCAGCTGCACGGGGTAATCCACTGCGGGGAGCAGAGACGGAGGTGTCGGGGGACGAGGCCACCCCGCAGGGTGCCCCAGCGCCCCGGGGACCCCGCTCACCTGGTTTGCAGGGGATGGGCTGGATGGGCAGAGCTATCTGGGGGTCCTGCGTCACGGGGAGAGGCTGGTGGCTGGGGGTGAAGGCGGGGATCATGACGTACGGCATGTTGACCTGCTGGAGGGAAGAGGGGGAGAGGAGCGGAGAGGCCGGGTGACCCCCCGTGGGCCACCGCAGGCGGGCGACGTCCCCTCGGCCTGGCCCTGCGGGGTGGCACCGGGGTGTTCCCCGCCTTTACCTGGATCTGTTGCTGCAGCAGGTTGATTTTGTGCTGCTGCTGGATGAGCTGCTGCTGCTGCTTCGCGATCTGGCAGGAGGGAGACAGCGGGGCTGAGCCATGGGAACGGGGAGCCCCGAGCCCCAGCGGGGCACCGGCTGCCCTACACTGGCAGAGCAGAGGCTGCAGAGGTTCCCGTGGGTGGGCAGGGGTCTGAGCTGCCCCCGAGCCACCTCGACAGGCACAAGGTGAGAACTAGGCTGGGAAGGGGCCCTGTCACCCACACCCCATGTGCCAGGGGTGTCAGCCCTGCACTTGGCATCATTTGGGCCGCTGCGGAGGAATAAATCCATGTTCAAAGAGAAAGGAGAGAGCAGTCAGGAGGGGCCCATGGTGCTGAGGGCCTCCTTTGGCTGCCGTCCCCAGCAGGCAGAAGGAGGATGGAGAGCTACAACCGAGCCTCCCGGTAACCAGAAGCTTTGGGAAGTCTTGAGATGGGCGTGGAAATAGGGACATTTTCTGGGCAGGCACCAAAATCCCACAGCCCCCGACATCAAAGCCACCTCCCCATCACTTCTAGGGGGACCCTGCCCCTGCTCCCCGTCCCCCAGTCCTGTGCCTGTGTCCATCCCCAACGGGACCGACAGCCCCTCGAGCAGGCCGCCTGCCCCACGGCCCCCCGAGCCCACCTGCTCCTGCTGCTGCCGCGCCAGCTCCATCTGCTGCTGCTGCTTCTCGAAGAGCATGGCGGCCATGTTCTTCTGCTCCGAGTGCGCCGTCAGGAGCTGGTCCCGCAGCGTGGACAGCTGGTTGATCATGACGAGGAGCTGGAGCTCCTTCTCCGCCAGGCTCTCCTGGGTTCCTGCGCCAGGGAAGAAGCCGCGAGGCTGCGGGTCAGGGGCTTGGGAAGGGTGAGAAGCATCAGGTGGGCGACGGGTGGCCAGGGGACCATGCAGGGGGCGGTTACAAGCCCCAGTGTGCTCTATCATCCCTCTGTGTCATCAGAACAAGCTTCTACCAGGAACCCTCCTCCCCCCAAAAAATCAAACGAACATTTTGGTTATGAAATACCAACGCGCACGAAGCTGCGCGCACACCTCCCGTCCTGCTGGCGGGGGGAACACAAAGCTGCCGGCCCCGGGGGCACCGAGGAGGCGGGGGGGGACCTCACCCTTCACTTCTTTGGTCTCGGCAGCGTTTCGGCCCAGCAGCCGCTCCTTCCAGTCGCTGGACAGCAATTTTTCGATGGTTGGCATCACTGTCCCCAGCGGCAGGCACGCGGGGCAGGAGAGAGGAGGGAAGGAGACGAGAGCCATGTGAGCACAGCTCGAGGCTCAGCAGGGGATGGCGATTGCCATCCCAAATCTTTCCAAAAACATCCAGGGGGTAAATCACAGAAGCTTTCCTTACCCTCTTTTAAGTTCTTGTTGAAGTCCAGCTTCTCCTGGCCGCTGACAGCCGGCTCGAAGGCTGAGCGCCGGGGCTCCAGCGCATCGCTGGCGGGCGAGCAGGACTCCTGCGACACACACGGGGTCACTTGGAGGAGGCTCCCACGGATGGGGACATCCACAGGGCTCCGGGTGAGGTGGTGCTGAGCCAGTGGGATGCTCAGAGCCAGCCCCACCAGGATGGCCATGGGACCACGCGACCCTGCGGCACATCCCCGAGCCCTGGGGAGCAGCCCCGCTGGAGAGCATCACCGCTCCTCCTGCGGCCAGGACTTGCTTGCAGGAGGTTGCTGCTATTTATTGAGGCTGCCCTGCTCCTCTGGGCCTGGGAGGCTACAGGACAGGGGGAGAGGATGCCCAAGAGCAACTGAAAGGGGAAAATAAGAGGGTGGCCCTAGGACTCCGGGCAGAGGACATCTGCAGGCAAGGCGGCTGCACGCCAAAGGCAAATCCCTGGGCTGACCCGAGAGCATCAGCAGCGGCCAGAAAGCCTGGGGGAGCCTCAGGTTTCAGCTTCATTTCCTCAGGATGAGGAATAAAAGCTCGGGGAAACAACAACCCCCGTCTGCCCGGGGCGGGATATGCAGCGCGCTGCCAGCCCGGTGGGACCCAGGCTCGGTCAAGGCCAGGACGAGGGGGGGTGACAACCGTGGGACCCACCTGTGGCAGGGCCTGGGGGTCCGTGCCCTCCCTCGACGGTGGTCCCGGGGGGTCGCTGGGACGGGGCTCGGCGCTGGGGGCAGCCCCCGGCGGGGACTCGTAGCCGCCCTCCTTCTTCTCCTCCGTCTTGATGGTGCAGTTCACCATGCTGCCCGCCCCATCGAGCTCCAGGTGGGGAGAAACGGGGCTCCTCATGGACATCCTGTGGGGCGGCGGGGCTGTCAGCGGGGAGATGGGGGTCCCTCTGCTCCCAAACCCCCCCAAGAGCAGGGGCACCCCTTTGCCCAGCCCTGCCCCACAGCTGGGTGCTCCATGCTGCTGGTTCGCAGGGGCAATGCTCTTGGTGAAGCTGTTTTGCGGGGTTTCCTTGACCGTGCCGGGGCTGCTGGCCCTTGGCTGGGCACCAAGGGGCTCTGAAGTGACCCGAGGGGACACCAAGCATCGCCACGGCCAGCCTTTTCCACGGGGTCTGCCAGTGCCGGGTGGCAGAGGCCGAATTCCCAAATGGGACAAACCGGGACCACAGCAAAGGGATTGCACGGGGACGAGGGGGAGAGCCTGTGTGCGGTGTCCTAGCAGGGATTTCCCCTCCTGGGCCACCAAGCCTCAGGCTGCACAGCAGCAAGCATCGCCCACCCCAAGCTCGCCTTTCCGGGAGGAATAAAGGGGAAAAGAGGCCACTAAGGACGGGGTTTACACCGCCGGGATCCAGGCTGGAGGGTGCAGGACCACAGGGGCTGCAGGGGCTATGGTGTGATGGGGAGGGGGGTCCTCATCCCACAGCAGGGACCCCCCAAGACCCGCACCCTTTGGGGGCTCACGCCTGCCCCTCCAGCATCTCGGGACCCCCCCCAAAACGGGAGCCGGGCGGCTCGGACTCGGGGCAGCGGTGACACAACAAACAAAGGCCAGCTCAAGCTGCGAATTAATCAACCCGCTGAAAATAAAACCTTCCTCTCAGGAACTTCAAACAAAAGAAACGAAAACAACAAGGCCGGCTGGGTAATGAAAAGCCAGGGCTCTGAATAGGGGACAAAAGGAAGTGGAACAATAGGGTGTTGGACAAAAGCAATAAAGTAAAGGGAAGTGTGACAGCTCAACAATGGGGCACTGTGCGCGCCAGAGTTTCTGATCTTAGCAGGGCTTTTTTTAATCTCAGTTCCCTGCCCTCCTCTGAACAAATCATTACGCTCGCCGGGCTCGTGGGCTTCCTCCCGGCCCCAGCATCGCACGGGATCTGCCCGCATCCTGCAGCACCGCCCGCGTCGCCCCTTCCTGCCCCCAGCCCACCTCGGGGGGCGGCCAGGAGGGGACCCCGGGCACTGCCACCTCGCGTCCCTCCCAGCCCCGCTGGAATCAAAACACACCCCGTGTGCCCTCGGCACGCCTCGGCCGGGGAGGAAACGGGCGCTTTTGGCACCGAAACGGGGATGGCGGGGAGCCAGCGGGAAGCCGTGCCCCGTGGCTGCGGGTGCTGCACCCATCGAGCCGCCGGGAGACGGAGCTGGGAGAGCAGCAAGGGGCAGGATGTGGCCCACGGTGCTGTGCTCTCATTGTGCTGTCAGTGGGGAAACTGAGGCACCAAAGCATGGTGGTCGCTGCCCCAGGTGCTTTTTTAATTCAAGGGAAGGTGCGGGAATATAGACGGGAATAAAGACGGAGTTTGGCTGGGCGCTGAGCACAGCTCCACGTGCACGGACCGGGGCTGAGGGAGCAGCAACAGAAACAACGTGAACCTGGGGAGAGCACAAGCACTGACGGCACCCCTGCGCCTTCCTTCAGCCTGTCTTCAAAGGCAAAAACCCCGCTCCTCGCCTTCCTGCCCCTGCTCTCCCCTCCCGGACCACATCTCCTATCCCCCCTCCTCCGGCAGGTCACCTTCCCATTGTCCTTAACCTCCGGGGGCCACTGGAAGTCTGCTCTTAAAATGGGGCTGGCGCTCTAATAGGGGGCTGTTGAAAGGGGCCTCGTTGTGGGTTTATTGTACAGTTTGCCGAACAGAAATACATATATATATAAAAAAAAGGGAGAAGAAAAAGGAGAAAAGCGCACGGTTCTCTTGTTACAGGCTCGCTCTGTACCAGGCCTGCGCCGGCAGTCTCAGGTGCTCAGCTCAAGGGCTCCTCTGTTGCGCAGACAATAGGGACGGGGACAATTGCCTTGGCACCGGGAACGCATCTTCGTGTAACAGATCTTCACCTTTCATGTTTCCCGTTTAATGAAGGGCGGAGGGGAACGGAGCGAACGGTGCGTGGATGAGAGGCGCCCGCCTGGGGAGTCACAGCGTGGGCAGGATTCGCACCGAACGAGTGCCACCAGCCCACGGAGGGGGGGTGAGGTGTCCCCAGGAGCCTTTGGGCAGCACGAGGGGGGCTTATTCTGACCCCCAACGCCCTAAAACACCCATCCCCTGCAAGCAGCCCCTTGCTCACCTTGCCTCCAAGAGGCACCAGCCACTCTGTGCCAGCCAAACCTCCCTCCCAAGGGGCTGCCACCTCGGGACGGCGACAGCCCGCTGCCGCGCCGCTTTCCTCCTCCGTTAGCACCCCTCAATGGCACGTCCTGCAATTCTCCCCGTGTGCCGTGCCACCCTTCCTGGCTGCACGCTGATCCTATCTGCCCCCGTCTGCGTCGCACGACGGCTCCAAGGGGCAGGGGCAGAGCCGGCAGCAGCCTGGCACCGTGGTTGGGGGATCAGTGTGTGCCTCCTGCTGACCCCCCCGGCCCCCAGAGCCTCTCCTGCCTGAGGGTTGGTTGTCCCAGTTGCACATAACGGGGGAAAAAAAGCTGCAAAGTGTGCTGTGGGATGGGTACAGAGGGCTTCTGCATCACGGCTGCCTACGGCTCGGCAGGGCTGGGGCGCACGCGCTGAGGCTCGGTGAAACCCAAACTCTTGTCAAAACACCAGCGAGTGCAGGGGGGGCAGAAAGCCACAAACATGCCAAGTCCCCTGAGCTGCCGGAACGCGATGAAGAGTGACACAGGAGATCCCATTTGGGCAATTCCACCTCTTTTTGGCCCAGGAGAGAGGGTGAGCGCAGGGGCAGGCGGGATCCTGCACCCCTGCTCGCCCCCCCATGGGACTGCAGTGCCAAGGGCTCGGCAGAGGTGGGACACAGGGAGAGCATCCCAGCGCTTGACGGGGCAAGTTGGGCTGCCCAGATTTTCTTCCTGGCCCCATCACGTAGACCAGGGGAGCTGGGAGGCTGTCGGCTTTTTTCTTTTCCTCTTTCTACACAATTACAGCAGAGAATTATCAGTTCATGAATCCCTCCCCAGCCAGGGAGAAAGCACAAAGTGTGGCCAAGGGCAAAAACCCGAGGGCGCACCGAGAGCCAGGGTGGCATGAAGGCACCACAGGCAGGGGCCACGCATCGCTGCCACCAGGCTTGTGCCCCCGGCACCCCCTTGGGAGAGGGCAGAGGGAAAAAAAATACACCACGCACAGGTTTTCTCCTTCCACACAGGCCCAAGGAATCCCTCCGGCCACCGGCACAGACAATAGCCCGTCTCCTGCCAGACGAGCGGGCCGCTTTCCTGCCAGACTTGGAACGTCCTTTCGGGGCCCTTTCCAAGCGTTTCCGCCCAGCGTGCCTTCGCACATAAAAGAACGGATGGCTTCCTCCTGCCGGGGCTGCTCCGTGCCCGCGGGGGTGGCCGAGGTGAAGGCCCCCGGCTGGGAAGTTCACGGGGTTGCCATCCCGCGGGGTTGTGGCACGTCCACCCCCGGTGGGCTCCTGCCTGGAGAGGGGGCAGCGGCCGGCAGCCGATGGGAGAGGGGCTCCGGTGGGTGTCAAATAGCGGGGTTGTGTCTTTGCTTCTCACCTTTCTGAGCGCTGGGGGGGGTCACGAGGGATTGCCATCAGCCTCCGGCCCTTCGCCCTAAAGCGCATCTGCTGTCCCCAGCGCTCTGCTGTCACTAGCGGGAGGAAATGGTGACCTTTGGGGACACCGGCGGGGACACGGCGGAGCTGGGAAGCGCAGCCTGCGTGGCTCGCGGCCAGGCTGCCGCAGGAACCGCCGTTAGGGCTCTCGCACAGACCCATTCACAAATACTGAGGATCGCCACCCAGAAACGCTCAGCAGCAAGAAAGCGCGGGACGCCGGCATTTACTGAAAAAGCGGGATTTAAGCCCAGAAGACGTCTGGATGCCGAACTTATCCAGCAGCAGAAACGCCACCGCCACGTGACAGCCACGGCTCCACGTGTCTGGGGGACACGGAGCAGCAGCGGTGCTCGCAGGGCGCGCGGTCCCCAGCTCGCACCCATCCTGCCCCCAAAACCGAGGCGCTGCAGCAGCGGAAACGCGCTGCGTTCGGGCGAGCCCGTGCTTTACACATCCTCTCTAAAACCTTACCTGCCCCCGGCACTCCCACGGAAAGCCCCGGCCTCTGTTTTCCCAGAAGGCTGCCGAGAGCTCGGCTTGCTGGAAAAAACACAAAAGCAGTGCCAAGAAGGGCGACTTTGGAAAGCCGGGGGGGGGATGATTCGGGGAGGCCAACGGCCCGGTGGCTGCGGTCAGCACCCAGCAAGCGTGGGTCAGGGCAGCAGGATGACACCTGCCTGCCAAGCCCCGCTGCAGGCAGGATGATGCCCACACGAGCATCCCTGCTCCACGTCCTGCTCCAGCGGTGGCTCCTTCACTGTCCCAGACTGACCCCCGGTCCCCACTGGCCCCGATCTGTCCTGGCAAAGCCTTGGGGCTCACGGGCAAAGCCCCAGCTTGAGCGAGAGCTGGGATTCCCACTGCCCAAGAGAAACAGGCGGCGCTTTGTCCAGCCTCCAGCAGCTCCCCGAAGCCAACGTCGCTGTTGCGGAGCATAACAGCCTCCGGAAACGTCGGGGCGAAGCGGTGACACAACGGGGACAGCGTCAGCGTCACGGAAACTCCCAGCCAGGGGCACCTGGCACCCAGGTCCCACCCAGGTCCCTTCTGACCCCAGTCCCACAGGGCCGGGACCTGTGCCCCAGAGGGGAAAGATTTTCCCCTTCACTTTTAGGGCTCGCATTGCCACAGCTCCGGCACGGCCGCCTTTGCGCAGGAAGCAGAAACGCCCGGCTCCTCTTGCTGCCCGGCCCATGGAAGATTTAACCCTAAAGCAATTACAAGCAGCCAGAACAGCATTTAGTAATTCTGTCCCCAAACCCAACCTGCCTTCTTCAAAGGCCGCTGGGCCGCAGCTCGGGCTGCTAATGAAATGCAGATCTCGCTGATGCATGCCGGCCGAGGAGCCCCTCAGATGTTCGGGGGGAAATCTAATCAGTCCTGCTAGTCCAAACTTAGGGAGGGAGGGAAAAATGCGCTAATCGCTCAATTCGCTTAAAGGATCTACACGAGCAAGATGGAGAAAAAAAAGGAATTTGGGGCTGTGGCAGAGGGGAAGGATCTGGGTTGCTTGGCAGAACGGAGCTACCCCATGCAAGGAGAAGGGACCGGGGTGTGCTCAGCACCTGCGGGCAGCAGCAGACGGAGTCCTTCCAGGGGAGCCCTGCCCTCGGGGGGCTCAGGTCCCGCTTTCCTAAGAGGTTTGTGGCATAACCCCAGGGCTTGATCCGTGTGCCCTAGCCCAGGGAGCTACGCCATGCCCGGAGGAGGCAGCCCAGTGTTAATGGGAGCGGGCAGGAGCAGCAAGGTGATGCTGCAGCCCTGCGGGGTGCTCGCTGTGGGAATGGGACAGCAAAACCCTGCCCTGAAAATGCCGATTTCTAGACACTGCGGGTGCCCTCCGGGTGCCGGAGCCCATTTGGTGCAGCCCGCGCAGGTTTGACCCCCCTCCTCCCGATGGCCCCTCTTACTAACAATTTCCAGCGTGCGCTTGGTGCTGCTTTCGTCGGGCTTCTGAGGTTTCTTTTACCACCTTGCTCTGGTTTCTTATGAGATGGCAGAGGGACGCATCACGGCACGGTGCCTTCCTGTCTTACTCAGCTGCTCCCTCCCCACGCTGCCGCCCAGCACCAGAGCCCTGCTGGGACCCCCCCTCTGCCACCCCCGGCTCCCCCCTGACCCGACAGCGAGCAGAGAGCCCCGGAGTGCTGGCCCCGGGGGGGGATTAGATCACATCTCATTTACCAGCACTTACCCTACGGATGCAATAGCTGGACTTGTGCTCTGCCCGCCCTCAGGTGCACTGCTGTGAAGCTCTAGTTTAAGAAAAAGCTTCAAAATAAGGAACGAGAACGACCCCGAGGCTGCCACAGCAGGAGGTGAAGCCCAGCGAGCAGCACGTGTTATTTTCCTGCGTGTTTTCACCCCAGCGATGGAAGCAGCCGGCTCCTGCCGTGGGGTTTGCCAGGCGCCGAGCGCCATGCAGGGACTCAGCCTCCTGTAAGCCCGGCCGGCAGAGCCCACCACATCCCGCTGCAACCCCGACAGCAGCACCCGAGCCAAAAAAAGAAGGAGAAAAACGAACAAAAAGAGGCGGACGGAGCCGGCTCGGGGTGTAAACTGGCACGGGTCCACCGCCTTCGCAGCTCCGGCCCAAACACATTTTTCCTTTACCGAGATGAGTGACGGGATGGGTTTAAGTAGGGGAAAAATTAAACTGCACATCAGGTGGAACTTCCTGGCCGCGAGATTTATTAGGCGGGGAGTGATCTCATCAGGGAAGCAGAGGAAACTCCGTCGCGCTGGAATTATTTAAAGCCCTACAAAGCCCAGGGGGAACCGGGCGCGGGGAACAGTCCCAGCGGCTGCCCACGTGATGGGCAGGGGACCGCGCCGGTCATCCCCGCTTCCTGGCCCTGGGACCAGACACTCCGCGGGGTTTTTGTTGTTTCTTTTTCTTTTTCCTTTTGGTATCAATAAGGAAAAGCTCACGCACCAGCCTCGGCTCTGCGGCTGGATGGGTTTCTCACCCAGGTCGGCGTGAAAATGTCTTTAGCTAGCGCCGTACCCGGCAGCAGCGGGACCAGAAGGGGACAATCGGTGGCATCAAGGGGGGACCTGCTGCAACCCACTCCTGGGGAGAAAGAGGGGCTCCGAGGGGGGCTGCTGGCAGCAGATGAGGACAACCAGGGGGGAAGCAGCCCCTCCTGAGCCTTTGCTGAGCTCTGCACCCTGCACAACGCCGGCGGGAAGCCGCGCAGCTCGGCGCAGCGGCGCTTTTGCACGCACCGGCACTCAAAGCGCTCTCGCTCACAGGTCTTTGAGAGAAGTGCTTCCTTCTGAAGGGCTAGAAGAAAAAAAATTACCCTCCCCTGCAGGTCTAAATGCTCCGGGGGAAAACATCAGCCCTGCAACTGTAATATTTTCCAAGACCCCCTTCCTACTGCATCCCCTTCCCATGCCCTTCCTTTCTTCCCCTTTATCACAAGCCCAGGCGATTCAGATATCACTTGTTACAAGACGTAGGGGAAACAGGAGGAGAGAGGAACTTTGAAGAACACGTATTTACTCTTTCTCTCCTTTTTTTTTTCTGCACCAGAAATAATTTTTAACCAAGTGTCCTCCTTCGCAGAAGGCTTGCTGGTGGAGGAAGCAGCAGCAAACCTGGTCCGCAGCACCGGGCCCTCACACGAGGCACCTGCGGGGGTGGCAGGATCAGGCCCACGGCCCCACCACCAGTGTCCCACAGGGCAGAGGACCCGGCTGAGGTCCTCAGCGCCTCTCCCAGACCCAGGACCCCTTAACCCCCCCCCCCGTGCCTCCCCCTCCCCATCAATACAGCCAGCAGCCCGCTCAGCCACCCCCCCGCCCCACCTCTCACAACGCAATCGATTTGAAGCGAACAATCAATTATGGGGAAGAAATTAAAGAAAAAGGGGGGGGAAAAGGCAAGTAAATAAACCCTTCCCGTAAGGGGAGCAGAGCCAGGACGTGAAGGACGAGGCCAACTCACCCGGCACCGCGCGGTGAGCGCCGTCGCCCTCCTTTCCTTCGCAGCCTCTCCGCACCAGGCGCGGCCCTCGGGCTTATCGAGGGGCCCAATCTCGGTGCACTTTTTGTGCAATTTCACTCACTCAGCATTTCCAGGCAGAGCACGGGGCACGTTTGACTCGACTTGTTCATAAACAATACTTTCCTATCGCATGACGGAGGGGTGAGGACGTTTGACCCTTTTCCTCTCCGGCTCTTACCCGAAGGCACTCGGCTCACCCGGTACCAGAGCTGTGTGCCCGGGCACTTTAGCACCAAGGGTCCCCCGGGCATGGCACGGAGCACGATGCACCCCCCTCTCTCAACCCTTGCTGACCTTCTCATGCCATTTTACACCTTCCATCAATGTCGTTTTTTCCAGCTGCCCCCAGGCTTGGCGGGGAATTCCCTCGGGGGGGGTCTGCTCGCCCTCGTGCTTCCCACGTGAGCCAGGCTCACGCGCGAGCACCCAAAGGAGCTCGGGGAAACCTCAAAGGTGGCACCGAAGCCAAAACCCCACGTTCGCACGCTTCTGCCTGCTCCCCAAAACCCAGCTGCCTGCAGCGTGCCGGAAACCTTCGGTTTCACCTTCTGTGGCTTTGTAACTACAGCAAACAGGTCCACGCGCCCGAGCCGTGCTGGCTCGCTTGGCCACCGAGGGACAGAGGCGCCACCGAGGCCACCTCGCCCTCCCCAGCTGCTGCCCGGGCTCGGGGCAGGGGCTGCCGCCACCTCCCAGCTGCTGGGGCCGTTTGACATTTGGACAACAGATTTTTCCCAGCCTGACAGGAGCCACCGGTGCCATGGCCAGGCTCCCTGTGAAAGCAAAAGGAGCCCCAAGCATCAGCGCCGGCAGCTGCTCGTTGTCCCTCCCCAAACCATCGCACCCTCGCTATCGCTGACCCGAGCCCCAATCCCGCCGTGGCTCAGCTCGGCGGTCACAGCTGGCCGGGGCAGGATGAAGACCCCCGAGGAAAATGCTTTCGGCCTGGCTTCTCTCCCTTATTAGCAGGAGCTGCGGTCGCTCAGATGTTGTTACTCTGATTTACGGGGCGGATTCAGGCCCCCGTGGTAAGGACTCGGCGGGGGGCTCGTCCCCACGCTGCTCCGTGTGCCTCCAGCAGCAGCAACGGGGCTCGCAACGCAGGGGCTCAGTGCGAGAAAGAAATCAGAGGGGCTGCTTCGTGCCCCCAAAACGCTGCTGCTACCATTACTTCAGCTCAACTCGCACCCATCCTGCCGTGGGTGCCGGGGTCCTCTGCGGAGGGGCCACGCGGAGGAGCGCACGTGCCCACGGAGCTCACCCCAAACGCGCTGCTGGGGAAGAGAAGGGGACAGCTCGCGGGGCAGACCCGGCTGAGCACTGGGGCTGTCCCCAGCCTGGAGCCAGGCAGCACCACCGGGGCTTGCAAAGTGTCATCAAGGCGGGCAGGGAAGCCCGGAGGGATGGGGACAGGGATGAGGATGGGGACTTGGCTCACACCTCCACGGAACCTCCTCTGCCGGGGTGCAGGGATGCGGCCGACGCCTCCCAGCCTTGCATTTCTACCGTCTCCTTCTCTCCCCGCTCACCCACCCCAAGCATGTTTTTTTTGGAAGCTTTTCTGGCATCAGTTAAACCACCCCAAAATTAACACCGGGGCAGCTCCTGCTCCCAGCTTATCGCTTCTGAGCACCACATCGCTTCTGCAGAGCTCCACAACCAGCACGGAAACGAGCGAGCTGCCGGGGCTAAATGGGCCCCCATTTACAGGGCCCCCATTTACTGCAGGGCTAAAGGGATCCAGCAGCCACCACCCCACAAACCGAGGCCACCCCGCACGGTGAGGTTCACACCTCACCCCTCTCCCCGCTCGTTTCGGAGGAGATAAAGCCCACTCAATCCTGGTCATGCAGAGAGATTTGGGGACAAGCTTCCCCTGCCCCGCCAGGATTATTTTCAGCGCACAACAAAAAAACGCGGCGAAGACGAGAGCAGAGACTCCCCGGCGAGAAGCAGCCGGCTCTCCCCTGCTACAAGGGGGTGTCCGATTGCCCCCAGCCACCCCCGTGTCCCGCAGTGCACAAGGGGCTCTTTGTGCCCGTGCAGCCCGGTGGCACCTGTCCCCCCGCGCCCTGCTGTGTCCCCGCTTCCCCTCGGGTCCCCAGGGCTCCACGTGCCTCGTCCTGGCTGGCTCCTAGCAGGGCTGGGAGCCCACACAGTTGCTCCTTACATGCACACACGGGGGTGCACACCCTGCTGCCTTGCACGCTGTTTTCTTTTTGCACGGGTGCAGCTCAGGCAGCAAAAAGAGGCTGAGCACGGTCTGGGGATGCGGTTTCTAACACCGTCAGCTGAGGCTGAGAGCACTGCAGCTGGGCATAGGAAGCCCAGGGCCCGATATTGCACCTAAACACCCGAATCGCGGCCCAAGAGCCTCCGAGAGAGGCAAACACTGCCCTGCTGCAGCCCACGCAGGCACGGCTGGGTCCCCCAGAGGCCACCCTCACGCTAACCCTCCAGCTCCTGGCATCCCTTCCCCAGAGCCCGCACCACGGTGAGAAAACTGAGCAGGAAAGCTCCTTCAGCCACTGGGGAATTCACCTGCCGAGCCCGCGGGGATGGGGATGTCCATGTCCACGTCTTGTGTCCATGTCTGTGTCCGTGGCAGCTCTGCCAGCAATTCCACCCCCCCCACACACAACGAGCAGCCCCAGAGGCAGCTCCTGTGCAGCCCCTGCCCCAGGGGACTCGCTTTCCGGCTGGGCGTGCAAGGTAGAACAATAGGGCCGAGCCCTCTATTGTTCCAGACAAAAGATAAGCCGGGCTCTGGCATTCCCCGACAGGCGGGCAGGCGGCTGCCGCCCTGGGCCAGGGCAGGGCCCCAGCTCCAGGAGCTCCCTGCAGGCGGAGAGGGGCTGCAGGAGGTGGCTCCCCCTTGCCCAGCTCACACACACACACAAACACACACACACACACACAAA
>CM021756.1:3441923-3532063 GCA_011075105.1 Heteronetta atricapilla | reverse complement strand
CTCTCTTCTCCTCTTCTCTGCACTTTCTCTCCTCTCCGGCCCCGTGCAGCCCAGCACCACTTGCTGGGACCAGTGCTGTCACCCCTGCCGCTCCCAAGCTCACCCCACACCGCACAGCGGGGACAAAGCCCCCTGCCAGCCACGGGACAATGACAGGAGGGACAAGAGGTGCTCAGGACCGGGGACTTGTCTCTGGCACAGCAGGGACTGAGCGTGGAGCCCAGCAGCAGCCCAGGCCCTGCATGCCCACTGCAACCCAGCACACCGCCACCACCTACCTCTGCTTTTTCTGCTTTTTCTCTGAACGAGGCTGTAACACGGAGCCGCCCTGCGCCACCAGCACCCACCCAGGAAAAAAGAAGAAGGCTACGAGGGTCCCAGGGCCACATGCTGCGGACCTGCACCCCCGGGGGCACCCAAGCAGGAGCGGCACAAGGTGACAGCCCCGCGGGTGACGACTGCTCGGTGTGGCACCGGGACAAGCCTCCTCTCCGCCCGTCCCCATGCCACCACGGCTCGGCTCTGCACCAGCAGCTCCCCAGCCAGGCTCTGCTGTGTCCCAGCGCCAGCCCCATCGGTCACACAGAGCAGCTGCTGTCACCCAGGGCCCCCCACTGGCTCCCACCCCCGGGACACCACCGGGGCCGCGGCGCGGGGAAGGCGACAGCCCCAGCAGCGCGGCAGCGGAGAGGCTGCCAATGCCTCCAGGTACTCCTCCCGACCTGTTTCTATTTCTTTCCAGACTCCCAGACCGCGACAACCCCGTTGCGCAAGGGCAAAGAGGATCAAATGCCCCCCTCTGGGCTCCCTGCTACCCCACGTTCTTTTAATTCTCCTCGTCGTATTTAATTTACAGCCGTAGCCGCTCCTCCCAGCAGACGCCCAACTGCCGTCAGCCTCCTTCGCCAGCCACAATTAAAAAAAAAAATAATGACTCAGGCCAGCAGATTTTGGCCGGGGCCAGTGAGTGCACACAGGGCTGCCCTAATGATGAGCCCCCCTTATCTCGTTCCTCTCCGATAAGGCAGCCGGGGGCAGGCGCAGGGGGGAGGCCGCCCGGCCTCTGCAGCCACCAGGCCGCATCTTTTGTAACGGCCACATGCCTCAGAGCGGGCCTGGCTGGTAATGGAGCATTAAATTATGGCGAGGCAGAATTTCAAACATTTCGGAGCCATCTCCCGGGCGGCATTCTTCAGGGGAAGGGCCGCAAAGGGAGCGGGACGAGGCGGCGGGGAGGTCGGCCTCCCGCTAGAGTAACGCCTGCAGAAGCGGCTTTCTCCTTCAAAACCAACGCATTTTTAGCTAAAAGCGGCTCAAAACTGTCCTGGGCCCAAGGTGCTGCTGTGGTGCTCGGAGGCGAAGGGGACACGGCGGTTTTGGCAGCGTCCCCGTGCCCTGCTCCCCTCCAAGCCTGTGCTTCGGCCGACTCGCACAAAAGCTTTGTGGAAGCCGGGCCAAGCCGCTGCATCCCCTGCTCGTTTTTTTTTTACTGCCCTGTCCAAGCAGCTGGGGCATCTCTGACGCCAGCCAGAGGTGCCCCCTGCACCTCCTCAGCCTCTCCTCTCCCCCAGCGGTGCCAAACTGGTGGGACTGGGCAGACCAAGGGCCCTTGTTTTCGGGGCTGGAGAGCTTCCAGCTTGGGACATATGGTCCTGGAGCAGGTGGGGACGGCGCGGCGGAGTGGGAGGGAGGCAGGGAGGGCTTCCAAGCCGCGGAAAATGTTCCAAAAGTCGATGCCTTTGGCCCCGCCAACTTTCCTCCTGCTGGAATCAGCAGCTCTGGGCGAACCCACGCGTTTCTCGCACCGAGGAGCTCTGGGGGCACGGCCGGAGGGAGCAGATTTGGCTCCTGGAGACGCTCTCCAAAAGGCACAGGACGGGGTAAAGGCACCGAGATATTCTCCAGCAGGGCTGTCACAAGCTGCCCTAATTTATTTCCCTTTCGTCTGGTTTTTACTGGGCTAAAACTGGGTGGAAACTGGTGATGCATCATGTAAAACTTTTTAAGCATCCCAAGTCTTCCTCCCCGCAGCACAATGAAACCCAAAACTCCAAAGTGGGTGAAAAATAAACAAGCAGAGCTCGGGACAGCCCGGCGCTGCCTGGTCAGGGCTCCACGGACCCCCAGGAGGGGACCGCCCGACCCCGGGGCCACCGCGTCTCCGGCAAGTCCCCCGCCAGCCCCTTGGCCAGCCCCAGCTGCTGTCAGACACACAAAACCGGGCAGCTCCGACCCGTGGGTATTTTCTAGCAGAGGGAAAACGAAACAAACATCTTTCATCAATAGTTCGCAGCTTGTAGCGATGCTCCGCTCAGCAGCACGGCCGCACCAGAGGAGAACAAAAGAGGCCAGCAGGCTTCCTCCACGGCGTTGTCCAGAGCTGTAGGGAGCAACTGCCCTGCCCGTGAGAGGATTTTTGATTTTTTTTTTTTCCCAATTATTATTATTTTTTTTAAAGGAAAAAAAATAAACATTACGTGTTTTATTAGCCCGGCTGAGAACTTTCAGGGCGTAAAAGCAGCGCGGGGCCGTACCGGCAGCGCACCACCGGCCGCCGCTGCCTGCTGAAGGTTGTCCCTCCGGTGATAAAAGCTTTCTGCTTTCTGCACACACAAAGCCGGACCGACACAAAACCGCGCTGTGTTTGCAATGGGATGGAGCTGGAGCAAGCAGGAGCGCGGCTTTGCAGCGCCCGCACAAAGCCAGGCTCACGCGGGACAGCAGGCGGCCGTGGGCCACCGGTCCCCAAGCCCCGATGTCCCCAAACTCCCAGGTCCCTGTGGTCTGCAGGGACGGAGCCCCGAGGGTGGCTGAGAACCACACCAAAATCCTTCCCAGATTGCTGGGTTTAGACACAAGCAAGAGAACGGGAGGGATGGTGGAGATGAGACGGGGACAGCTCGGGGGACCCAGCACCCACGGCACAGCGAAGGTCCCGCGCCCTGCGGACCACCCTCATTGCGGGGATGCTCTGAGCCACCCCACAAGCTCGCCAGCAAACTTCAAACCCCATGGCCCCGAGGATGCTTCATCCATGGGACGCAGCCCGGCCCCGTATCCATGCCCACCTGCAGCTGTGGGGGCTCCGAGCCCCCCATCGCCCCAAGCCTCACCTTCGGGGTGTAAAACGCGCCCTGCAGCGCGCTCCCAGCTCCCAGAGCCTCCCATCCCCGACCTCTTTGCAGCCTCGGTGGCGGTGCCTGGCCCCAGCGTGGCTCAGTTCCAGGAAGGCAAAGGTCAGTCAGAGCTGCAGGCTCGGGTGTGCGCCCCGGGAGCCCCCCAGCAAGCAATAAATATAAAAATAAACCCACTGAAAGGCTAGATTTACTGTGCTGCCGCGGCTGTGAGCCTCACACAGAGAGCGGAGCCCTTCCTCTGAGTCCCGTGGACGGCTTAAATCCCCTCCAGCAAATAACAAGTTTACGATCTGCCCCATCCTCGCTCCGACCCGCATGCCATGGCACAGCTCCCCAGGCACCGCGTTAAAATGGACATTTCGGCAGGGAGACAAAAAGCCCAGCTATTCGCCCCAGGACATCTTGCCTCCCCCAGCAGCCCGTGGCCGGAACAAACTTTGCTCCCAGGGCTGTCCAGAGGGAGATTTGGATGCTTCTATTTGGAAAGGGTAAAAAAAAAAAAAAAAAAAGCAAGCACAGAGCAGGCACGTCGGAGGGAAGAGGAATGGCAGCGCTTTGCTTCGGAGAGGAAAACCGTGCCCAGCAGTCCCAACCCGAAGCACCTTCCTCCAGAAAATGCATTTAGCAAGGGATAATAAATAGTAAAAGTTTCTGATCTCCGCTCCTACCTATTCTGCTGCTTGGCAGGGACTTCGCCTGCTGCACATGAGGCCAAAAGTGATGCCGGGGGGGAGCCCCCGTGCCCCAGCGCCTGCTCCCGCAGCCGGAGGGCTGAGCAGGAGGGCAGCAAAGCAGCGGCGAGGAGGGAGATGCTGCCGCGAACGCGTCGCTCGCAGCAGACGCTTTCGCAAACCGCCTTTAGCCTGCCCACGTTTGTCAAAGGACAGCAGCTATTTTTAACACAAAGCCTCCGAAATCGCAGGCTTTCAAATAAATAAATAAATAAACATGCTGCATCAGTGTCAACAGAATGGATTCTGCACAAAATTAAATTGAACTAAAAGGAAATTGCATGAATTACAAACGCGAGTTATTGGCTCAATAGAAGAGTAACTGAGTGATATTATCTGGTCTGTGCTGTGGAGAAAATCACATTAGCTGAGCTAATGGTCCTTTTTCACTCCTAAAATCTATTACTCCAGATTTGCCTTGGAAGTCAAGTGTTTTCCGTGCTGAAGGTACCTTACAAGATGTAACTGAGACTTGAACAATACGCAGCCACGGTCTGTAATTTTTCCTGGGTAGCATCCCTCTCTGGCAAAGAAACCCTGCGTAAAATACTGGAAATCATTAGGCTGAGGTGGAAAGAAGCAAAGCTTTGCATTTATTTGCGCATTTCGTATGAAAACCTCTCATTTGCAGCTCCCTGGGGGATGTACCTCTCTGTTTGTCTCTTCCACCGCTAACTTTGTCCAAGTTTAACTCCCCAGACCCCACGCAGGGGCCGCATCCTGCTGCAGGTGCCACCCGAGCCGAGGGGTTACCCCAAATTGGGATGAAATCCCCCCAAAACCCCCGCAGCCCTTTCACAGCCCTCTCCACCATCCCAGCAGCTGCAGGACCCCCCCAGCCCACAGCAGCTCCTCTCCCTCAGCCCCCAGAGACCCAAATCTCTCCGGAACAGCCCCAAAACGCTGCTCTGGAGCGCGGGCAGAACCTGACACGGGTGGTGGGGAGGACGCAATTTCTGCGCTGAGGTTCTGCCTCTGGGGGGTCCCAGCCAGCGGCACACAGCGGCGCTCACCCCGCTCCCCAGCCCTCCTTCTGCCTGCGCGCCGGGGCGCTGCTGCTGCTGCGGTTTGTAGAAGCACTTTGTTGGACCGACAACCACCCGTGCGTGGTACCGCTGGCAAGTTTTCCTGCCCGGACTCCCAACGCTTCCCCGACGGTGCCGCGGGGACGCAGGGGAGGCCGGAGCGATGCTGCCACACGGCCGAAATCCCCGCTCCCCTCCGGCCACAGCAGCAGCATCGCGTCCATCCCCTGCGGAACAAGGGGTGGGGGCACCCCGACCCTGCAACCCTCGGTGCTGCCAAGTCACCGGCACCCTTTGAGCAGCCCCACGGGCACCCAAACCCCGTGGGACCTCGTGGGCACGGTGCTGGGCCCTGCCTGCGGCTGGGTGCGCGGTGCCCGGCGTGTGCCCACGCGCGGTGTCCGTCTGTCCGGTGTCTGTCTGTCCGTGCCCAGCTGGGCGGTGACCCCCTCCCCAAGCCCCCAGTGTCGTGTCTGGGGGGGGGGCTGCCTGCCCGCACTCCCCCCCCCCCAAATCAAGAGGCAGCGGGGATGGGAGCTGTGCACCCAGGGACGTGGGGACATGGGGACATGTCCCACCGGGGAACCGCAGGAGAAACCTTCCCAGCGGGGTGGGACAGGGGGGTCCCGGGGAGGGGGCTTCAGACGGGTGACACCGAGCATGGGGGGGGATGTCCATGATTTAACCCCTTGCCTGCCTGCCCTGTGCCCGGGGGAAAAGGGGTTTCCGTGGTTTAACCCCTTCCCCGCCGTGCTCCCCCTCGCCCCCGCACGGCTCTGCGAGGAGAGTTTGCAGCCCCCGAACTTCGCAGCGGGGAGGGGGCCGTGCGGGGGAGGACCCGGAGCCCCCTTTCCCTTTTTTTTTCCCTTCTGTTTCAAAAATAAAGGAGTTGTGGCGGGGGGGGGGGGGGGCCTGCCAGGCGGTCCCCCCCCCAACCCAACCCAACCTGGGCCGGGGACCACGACCCGGGACGATGCTCAGCGCCCTGGGGCCGTGCCCGTGTCCCCCCCCCCCCCACCCCGGGGCTGTGCCCCCTGCCCCTGGCCCTGCCCCGGCCGCACTCACGGCTCCGCCGCGCTGCAGCGCTGCGCCCGGGTCCCCGCCGCTGCCGGTGCCGGTGCCGGTTCTGGTGCCGGTTTTGGTGCTGGCTCCGGTGCTGGTGCTGGCTCCGGTGCCGCCGTGCACGGCTCAGCTCCGCTCCATGTCCCCGGCGCCTCCGCTGGGAGCTGCCCCGGCGCCGGGCGGAGAGAGGGAGCGAGGAGGAGGAGGAGGAGGAGGAGAAGGAGGAGGAAGAGGAGGAGGGCCAGCAGCCCAGCCAGCCAGCAGCCGGCTCCGGGGCGGCCCCTCTGCCCCGTCCCCTCCCCTTGGGACCCCCTGGCCCGTGGGGGCGCCCACGCGTGACACCGCCGGCAGCCCCAGCGTGGGGTCCTGGGGAAGGGAGGGAGAGGGGCGGGGGGCAGAGACTCCCCCAGAGAGCCCTCGTACCCCACATCCCACCCGCACGGGAGCTCCCACGGCCCCCACGCACGGCGACAGAGCCTGGACAAAGCAGGGGCTCCGTTTGCCCCCCGTGTCCCCGTTCTGAGTGGGGACGTCCCCTTCCCCGTGGGCTGCAGCGGCCGTGCCCCAGCACCCGCAGCTCCCGCTGGGTGCCATCCTGCTCAGAGCAAAGTGGCCCTTTGGGGACCTGGGGATTTAATTCCCAAAAGGAAAGGTGCGGAGGGCACAGGTGGCAGGAGGGGAGACCCCAAAGCACGGTGGGTGGAAGGCAGGAGGGGGACGGGGCCCTGCAGGACCTCCTTGGCTGTCCCCGGTCCACTGGGAACGCCACCACCCGCGGTCCCGGAGGAAACCGCGCTTGGAGCAACGCTCCAGCGGGAGGGCGAGGGGCTTGCTTGGGCAAACACGTGTTGACAAACACGACCCGAAATCTTTACAATCTTATGTCAACATCAGAGGAGAACTGTTTACGTTTTGCCAACGGGGAAAATTCCCATTGACTCGAAGCCGTTTCCTCCCCCCCGCGCCGTCGCTCTCTTCCATGGGAATTTCTTTTTCTCCAGCATTGTTTGCATCCCGGCCCAGGAGCACAGCACAAACAGCTCGGGCTCCGGGGACTTCCGCCCGCTCCCCGTGCAGCTGCAGCAGCCCAGCTCTCCCAGCAGCCTCGCACAAACCATTAAAATGGGTTTTTGGGAGGGCTTTTGGCCCCCAAACCCCACACCCAACCCTCGGCCTGGGAAACCTCTGCAGGGACCATCACAAAAAAATGAGAGGACTTGTGGTGCCCAGCCCCCAGCCAGGCCGGACACGCACCCTGGGGAGAACACAGAAGGAAGAGCGAGGCAAGAAGTTATTGGGGAGAGTTTTCCCCCTGGCATCCCCCCCAGAGGACAAAGCCCAGAGCCCAGCAGATTTGGAAGCAGAGGCGGGCGGGCGGCTCTGCAGGGCCCAGCACGCACAGCAGCGCTCCGACACGGCCCCATTTCACAGATGGAACAACTGAGACCGAGAGAGCCGTGCAGCCAGCCTGCAGCAGGGCAGGATGCAGAAGAGGCTCCTCCCCCCCCCCTTATCTGTCCCCCCCCAGCTCCTCGGAAGCCCCCTGCCCACCCCGCTGGGACAACCAGCCCCGGCCACCCTGCAGGGCCCCCACGAGCCGCTCCGGGGGCAGAGGGAGGCGCATCCCCCGAACTGGCCAGGAAAACAATTAACAAAGGGGCTGAGGACCAAAAAACTGAGCCAAAAAGAGGGAGCCGAGGCTTTGTTCGGGTCGCCATGGCAACAGCCAGGCCGGAGCAGCAGCCACGGACTTTCACTTTCCTTTCCTGCCGGTGGTGGCCGTGGTGGCTCGGTGGCTCCCCTGCCCGGTGCCTGGCCACTGCCACCGGTGTTAACCTCAGGGGGCTCCCCTGGGTCCGGCATCACCCCCGGACGGGTGCTGGGAGGTGGGAGCCCAACTGGCTAACCAAGGGGGTCAGCACCTCTGCACGCAGGGACCCTGTCCCCAGCCTGGCTCTGCTCCTGCCCACGTCTCCTTCGAGCCACACCAGCTCCACCTGCATCATCTCCTCTCCACCTTGGTGCCGGGCATCCCCAGGCCCCACAGGGCTTCCTCAGACCCCATGTGGCATCCCCAGGCCCCACGGAGCATCCCCAGGCCCCACAGAGCATCTCCATGACCATCGGCATGAGGAGTCAGGATGGACAGCATGGTGCAGGGATGGTCCCCATCCCTTTTGCAGGCTCGCGTGGCTCCTGCTCCACCTCTCCCTACCTGGCAGCACCCGGACAAGCCACCAGGGCTGCTCCCCAGCAGTTCCTCCCCCAGCTTTCTGCTTCCCTCAGCAGAAGGAAGCTGGGACAATGGGTGGGGGGACCAGGAAAGCTGGCAGGGGCAAAGATCCCGCTGCCGCCGGCGCAGGGGGCACGGAGGGGAAAGGCACGGCCAGCGCTCACCTTCCTTTTCCCAAGCCCCCCCAGCCCTCGGTGCAGCCCACAGGGCCCCTGGCCGCAGGAGCAATGCCTCCTGCTTTGTGCTGGCTGCGAGTCCCGGCCTCCAGATCGCAGGATGCTGTTGACTGAGTCATGGAAATGGTTCAGACAATGGCTTGGCCCCTTCAGAACTGGCCGGAGGGGGCAAAGCAGGGAGAACAAATCCGACCTTGCTTCCTGCGCGGAAGCGGGCCCATTGTTTGCAAACGGGCATGTGCTCCGCTCCTCACCAGCCTGGGAAAGCTGCAAAACCATCGCTAAACCGGGGGCAAAGCATCGCCCCCGCGAGCTGCCCTGCGGATCCCTTGCCCCGCGCTCCTCCTGGGGCAATCTAGGAAAGACAAGGAGAAAAACACTGCCACAGACCTCGGCCAGCTCTGGCCCTGGCCATCCCAAAAAAGTCCCTCATACGGCCAGTGAGTGGCCAGCCAGGGGCTGGGAGCACCCCTGTGGAGACAGCACCGCAGCCCCAGCCGTGCCGTGCCACCAGAGCGGGCTGGGAGCGACCCTCGGGGACGCGCACGCGTTGTGGTCTGGCGTCGTGGGGGTGCGCGCACACACACGCAGGCAGACAGACGCACATCTGCAGCCCATTAAAGCCCGAGCTGATATGACAATGCGAACGGAGGAGCTCAAACTCTCTGGAAACTCGGCGGCGGCTCCGGGGCTGTCCTCGCTTCACCCCATCGCTTCTCCATCCCGCGGCCGGGGGGGATGCGGCACACCAAGGGTGCTCTGCGCCCAGAGCTGCGGCGCAGCCGTCCCCGCCCGTCAGCACCCGTCAGCTCCAAGGGAACTCTTTGGTCTCCTCCCAGCACCGACAGATCTTGAACTGGGGGATTTTGGCAGCCCTCTGCTCCCCATCCTCTCCAAAATAGGGGATACCCCCTATGGTGGGCCTTGGACCACCTTTGTGCTGCCCCCTGCACCTGCCTCCTGCGCAGAGAGCTTATTTCCAGCCCATGGACCTGGTTTTGGGGCTCAGGGTGGGAACAGGGCTGGGCCACGGGGGGAAAAAAATCACCGTGAAAAGAAGCCCAAAGCCCCCCAAGCCGGCAGCCTCTCCCCCTGCTCCCTGCAGGGTGGTGGGTGAGCTCCGAGGATCGCCCTACCAATTATTTCCACCCAAACACCACGATTTTTCCTTGCCCTTTCCGAGGTGCTTCCAAGCAGCCAGGCGCCCCGTGCTGCCTTCCTGCGCGGCGCTGGCGGTGCCCTGCTGCTGCAGGGAGCCCGCTCCGCCCGCAGCTAACAGCCTCTAATCTGGGCATAATAAATCCAAGATGCTTCGGGACGGCTCTGCGGGGAGAGCAGCCCAGTTCTCTGCCAGTGCTCAGAGAGAGCTCAACCCCAAAAAAATAAAATAAAATAAATAACGCAAAGTAAAATCGAGCAAATTGTGATGCTGCAGGAAACGGAGCTGGGGGTGGGAAGGGGCTGCAGGCGCAGTTGGAGCCCGGTTGGCACAGAGCAGAAATACCTGGGCAGGATGTTCAGGGACGGAAGGACCCCGAAGGGAAGGCTCCCTCCTGGCAGGCACGCACACGACGCTGCATTTGCTGTGCAGGTGAAAACCCCGGGTCTTGCCCTGCCCCGGTCCCCTCCCCTCCCACCGCAGCCACAAACCACGGGGGAATTTTGCCAGCGTTTCCCCAGCCAGGTGCGGAGAGCAGCAGCCACCACCGGCTCCCGGGGAAGGTGCCCGGCCAGGGCAGGTGCTGGGGATAGCACCCTTGCTGGGGACTTTCAGCCCCAAATGGGGGATTTGTTTGGGAGAGCAAGCCAAGCAGCACATCTCCGAGGCCCTCTTCCCAACCCAAATGCCTCCGGTTTTAATCCAGAATTGTCCCCCCGGAGCACAGCCCAGCAGGCTGGCCCCGTGGCCACGGCTAGCCACACACGCAGCCCCGGCTGATAGCTCCTCTCCTAAGGGAAAGGCACGGGGTGGGGAGGCCGCAGACATCCTGGCAGCCTCGTGCCTGGTCCCTGCTGCCCGCTGGCACGGCTGGACCCCCGCGGGGGTCTGGGGGAGCAGGCGGCCAAGGCCTGCAGCATCTGCGGGCGATGCCGTGCCCGGGGCTGGGGCAGGAGGCTGCAGATGGGGCTAGGGGGGCTGCAGGAGGAGAGGAGAGGGGTGCTGATGCCGAGCAGGCTGAACTGTAGAGCGACAGGGGAGCGGGAGGGGGGTGCCCGGACCACACAGCGGGCAGGGAGGGGGCCGGGGGGCAGCGTGGCAGCACAGCCACGTCCCCAGGCTCCCTTCGTCACCCGGGAGCGCGGCGCTGGGGGCCGAGCCCATCAGCTCGGGTTCAAAGGCAGAGCCGGGCTCCCGGGGCCGCTGCTCCCAGGCTCCGGCGCCCTCCGCCAGCCCGGCTCCACCAGGGAGCGCGGCACCGCCCGTGCCACCCACCGGCCACCGGCCGGGACCCTCCAGCGCAGCCCGACAGAGGGGCTTTTCTTGTCCCCCTGCCTTTGTTTTCTATTTAGTGCTTTTGTTCTCCCCTCTTTGGTCCTTTGTTCCAGCTTGTCCTTTGTTCCGACGCCTTTGGTTTCTCGTCCCTTTGATGCTTTGTCACTCCCTTCATCTTGGTGCTTTGCTCTCTCCCCGGATTTTTAAGCTGGCGGTTGTTTTCTCTCCCCGCTCTGTGCTTGGCATTTTTATCCTTTCTCCTGCCTCGTCCACTCCTCGGGTCACATGGGCCCAGCCCGGATTGTCTTCAAATCCCCATTTGTCTTGTTTTGGTGCCTGGATTTCCCTGCCTTTATGTCCTTTCTTAAGAGACTCTCAGAGATTTTTTTTTCTTCCCCTCACCGAGGAAAGTAGGGGGGGGATTGGGCTTAATTAATTAGCGAGCGTAATCTTTAGATGCGTGGCACTGCAGGACGTGTGGAGCATTATTACTCATCATTATTATTGTTATTAGGATGTTAAGGGTTAGCGAGGGTTTAAACACCAGCTAATTGCAGCAAAGAGCTCCGACTTGGAGAAATTGGATCGGGGGACCCGGGGCTGGTTTTCACGCGCCAGGCTCGGGAGAGGAGACGCTGCAAAGGCAGAGGATGAGGAAAGGAGCAGGGCTGCTGTCCCTAAAGGGCTGCAGGGACCAGGCTGTGCTGACCCAGCCCCGAGGGGTGCAGGGCTTTAATCTGGGGGGAGCGGCCGCTGCCACGTGCCGGCTGAGCGACTCGAGGCGCTGCTCAAAGCACGTGCGTGAACGTGACCGCAAAAATCAGATAGCGGGTGGTCAGGATCAGGGAACCGTTTTCCTTTGAGAGCAAGCTCAGTGTACGGCACTTGCTTCGCTTTGATTTAGTGCCCTGAATATTCCTCCCCCACCCATGTACTTTTCCCCGGTGAGGCCGGGCACACGGGGACTTGGGCCGGGCAGGAAGCAGCCGGGCACAACCCCGCTCACTGCAGCAGCTCTGTTCGTGCTCCAAACAAAATCGGGGATCCTGTCTCACCAGCACCGAAATAACACAGCACCCCCCACCCCCCGACACGCACCGTCCCCCGAAGGCGCGTTCACAGCATCTGTATCTCAGTGCAGCACCAGCTGTTAAGGGGAGGAAGCAGCCCAAGTTAGCAACAGGATGCACCCTCAGATAACGTGATCGATATCAGAACGCAGCTTTTCAAGTGAGCACCGAGCCCCTCTGCTCAACTGGGTGTCTCGGGAGATCGGTGCCGATACCAGGTTCCTTTGACTCTGCCTTCACAACACCCTGAGTTCTCCCCTTGCGAGCCACTTACAGTAACTCGGTGACGTCCCCGTGGTTGTGGCAGCGTAGGAGGGACGGGTTTCCGAGCACGGGACCGCAGGGAGAAGGAGAGTCAATGCCATGAGTGTGCTGGGAGCTGGCAGGACATCACGGGGGGCTTTGGGGACATCGCACCGTGCCCAAACGGCTGGGTCCAGCTGGGTCACAGAGCTGCAGGCTGGTTGCTTTGATAACAGACCCTGAAACACCAGTAGGGACGCAGGCAGCACCAGTAGGGCCACAGGTAACACCAGTAGGGCTGCAGGTAACACCAGTAGGGCCACAGGTAACACCAGTAGGGCCACAGGCAGCACCACTAGGGCCGCAGGCAGCACCAGTAGGGCCACAGGCAGCACCAGTAGGGCTGCAGGTAACACCAGTAGGGCCACAGGTAACACCAGTAGGGCCACAGGTAACACCAGTAAGGCCGCAGGCAGCACCAGTAGGGCCGCAGATAACACCAGTAGGGCTGCAGGTAACACCAGTAGGGCCACAGGTAACACCAGTAAGGCCGCAGGCAGCACCAGTAGGGCCGCAGATAACACCAGTAGGGCTGCAGGTAACACCAGCAGGGCCGCATGCAGCACCAGTAGGGCCGCAGGCAGCACCAGGAGACAAACTGGCAGGCCCTGCAGAAGGGTTTTCCAGGCCAGAACTGGCCCAAACGTGCACCAGCTCCACCAAAAGCCAAAACTCTCTGCAAAGGGCTGGGAGAACCTGCCTGATGGCCGCCCTGGCCCAGGGCCCGCTGCTTCCGTGTGCCAGCAGAGGATGCTGAGGACAGCAGCGGCCCAGCAACCTGATGCGCAGCCACGAGGCAAGACAAAGAGGGCCCAGAGCAGAGCCCCAGCCCCGTCAGCTTTGGCAGCACCCACGCAGCCGCCTGCCAACCTAAGTAACACAAGAGAGCGGGGGAAAGCGGGCAGCAGGCCAGCTGGCAGGGGGCTGCGCGGCCATTCGCCCCTGCCCACCCTGTCCAACAGCTCCACGCTGGGCACAAACCTCCGCCTGCTGGTCTGCAGGCTCCAGGCTGGACGTGATGGGACTTGCACACCCTCCTGCAGAGCCGTGACCCCGCAGATCATCACCCCAAGCGGTGCCACTGCCTTGCTGGGTGTCCCTAAGTGGTCCCAGAGCTGGGGAGCACCTTGGTGGCTTCCCACTCCAGCAGGCACCCACGTCCCTGCCAGCAGGCACCAGATGTTCAAAGCTTCAGTATTTTGTTACAAAACCAACGACTTCGAGCCACCTTTCTGCCCTGCCCCATCCTGGTTTCGGACCTGTGAGCGCAGCTGGCCTACAGAAAAGCTCAGGGTGGAAAAAACCTGGATGTGAGCACCCCAAGCTGCCAACAAGGCTCCCGGGGGTGCCAACCCCGCCGTGACCACGCAGACACGGTGGCCCCGTGGGATGCAGGCGCCAGCACCACGCGATGCTCCTCCAGCAGCACCACAGCACCGCGTCCCTCATCGCAGCCGCCCCGGCTCAGCCCCGGCTGCCCCTTAGCCCTGGCTGGCTCTCCGAAGGGCCGAACCTGTTTTCATTACAGAGCTGGCACCGGCAAGGCAAAAAAAAAATATAGAACCAAACCCCCCTCATCTCTCTATCTGCAGCCATGCAAGGAATATTGTTCAGCGCCGCACAAAAGCATCCCTGAAAATAGAAGCGCCGCGGCCAGGCCTGCCAGTGGCTGTGTGAGATAACGTCTACTTGCAAACAGTGTGCCTTTGTGCCGCTGTCACTGTCCCCATTGTTCAGGAGCCTATTGCCTCGGGGATATTGTTCCCTTCTTTTGTCTCAGCCCGGCTCCTTTTTGTTTGACTTTACTTACCATTTCATTCCTCTCCTTTGTGCTGGGGTTCTTTCTTTTGTCTCTCTCTCTCTCCCTTTTCTCTGTGTGATTTGTATTTAGCAATTGTTCCCGGCCCATTGGAAACACAATGTACTCGGGGCTCTTTTCTCTCCTCCTTTCATTACCTATTCAGGTGGGCTTGGCTGCCGGTAGGTAACCGGGAGGAGTGGGGGCTCGGCGGGGCTCCACGCAGCCCAAGGCACTGGGGCTGCGGAGGAGGCTGGAGCCTGGCCGTGCTCTTGGGGAAAAGCAGGGTTTTTGGGGTCCCCCAGGGACCACCAGGCAGGGCCGTGCCCCTGACGAAGGAGAATGGGGCAAAAAGACAAAGTGGCCCCAGGCAGACCGTGACTGCTCTCCACTCTTAGCAGAGGGCCGTGGACACAGGGACCTCGCTCGCCCACACGCTGTGCCCCCAGCACCAGGGTGCTGCAGCCCCTTTTGGGGTGGGGATGTGCCCTTTGCTCCCAGGCAGCCCCCCGCAGCTTTGGGGGAGCACGGAGCAGCTGCAGGCCTGGCCCTGGCTCCTTTGGGGAGGCAGAGGAAGACAGCGGAGGTGCCCAGGAGTGGCTCCGAGGTCCCCAAGGAGCCCTGCAGGACAGCGGGGACCCCGCGCCCCATTTCCTCCGTCCCCTCCTGCCCATTCCCCAGGTCCCGCTCTCATGCGGTGTTTGGGGTGCCTGTGGCCTGGGTTTTAGGGTTTAGGGGACAGGGGCGGGCACAGCCGTGGTGGTTGTTTCTCCCCCAGGAGGAGGAGGCGAGGATGTACCAGGAAACCTTCAGAGACCACGAGGGGCTGACAAGTGGCCATCCCCAGAGACAACAAGGTCCCGTTGTTCTCTGGGGCACGGACTGCGTGACCTAGCGGGACTTTTCCATCCCCAACGCTGCTGAAGCCCTGAGGATCAAAGCCTGCTGGAAGCCGCTTCCTTCTCCTCTCAGGCACGACCCACAAGGACCGGGAGGCTCCGGGACCCCCCAGGACTCCCCCCACAAAGCAGGGATGGGCAGGAGACGTGGGTGCAGGACGGGAAGGGGGGCGGCGGGTCCTCGGGGACGGCACAAGCCCCCGAGCCCAGCCGGCATCGGGGATGCGGGAGGAGGCGCAGGGGGCGTGCCTGGGAACCAGCGAGGCAGACTGGGGTCTATTGTTTCATTGTTACGGCTTCAAAGGACAATGGGGCATTGTTGTCTCTGGGGATCCCATTGTTTGCTTTCGCTGCAGATCCCAGCCGCGCAGTGGATGGAGGTTTCCCGAGGGCCAGGCAGGCTCCGTGTGTGGGACACTAAATAACGAGGCAGGCATGTTTCCTTCCCACCCCCTCCTCGCCACCCTTCCCCAAAAGGCACGGCCCAATTGCAGCATGCGTGTGCCCACACAGGCCAGGGCACGACACGGCACAGCACGGGCAGGGGCACCGGGACCACCCAGCCGAGCAGGGAGCAAAGAAAAACCAACCCCGGTATTTATGGGGGGAAGCGAGCCCCTCACCGCTGGCACCAGGCTCCCAGAACGGAGCTGCTGAGGGGACTGGGGTGCCCCAGCTGCGGCCGTGCTGCATTCCCCCTGCCCTCCTGGGAACGTTTGCTGGGGGTCCCTCTGCACCCACGGGAGATGGATGAGGGTGAACTGTGCCTCCTCGTAGCCCTCAGCGTCCCCTGAACGCCAAAATCCCCCAGGGACGTGGAGCAAAGGGAGCTTTGCTGTCCCACCGCAAAGCCCGACATCTCCATCAGTACCCTGGGGAAGGACGGCGCAGCCCCGGCTCCGTCCCCTGCAGCACCCCAAGCCCAGGACCTATTTGCATAGCTCCTGCCTATGTAAAAATAAACGCGGGTGCCATGCAAAGCTGAGGAACTCATCCCGAGAGCCGAGGCTGAGCCTGGGGAGGGGGCTGGGGGCACCCACCCTGCGGAAAATCGGCCAGCCTGCGATGGTTTTGCTGCCGCGCTCTGGCACCAGGCAGGGAGCAGAGCCCCAACCCCCTCCCCAGGGGGCTGCATCCCCTCCTGGTAACCCCGAGGAGCTGGAAGAGCTGCTTCGTATGGCATGCCCCCGCTCCCCCCAGCTCCCCCCGTGTGCTGGATGGCAGCCCTTGCGCCCGAGGGCTAAAAGGACGTGCGAGATCCGTGCTCAAACCAGCTGCCACTGAGCATCTTTCCCCACTGCCCAAATGCACCTGGGTGCTGCCTGGGCACCAGCACAGCCCCTGCCCCTGACACCCCCCTGCCCCTGACGCCCCCCGGCCCCTGACACCCCCCGGCCCCTCCTCGAAGGGGGACAAGCCCCATGGAGGGGCTGGGGACACAGGACAGAGAGCCACAGGCAGCGCTGGCCAAGGGCTCAGCCCTGAGCTGCTGCGGGCTTCAAGGGGAGCTTCAGGCCACAGCAATACCCCTGCCGACCACGCTCGGCTTCGCAAGAGCAAAGAACCGGGTCTGGGGTTGCCAAAGAAAGGGAAGCAACCGCAGCTAACAGAGGTGGAAGTTCAGCTCGGGTTGGATTGCTGATTTTGTCGTCCTGAGAACTGCCCCTGCTGCTAAGGAGGAGGTGGACCTGGCCTCTCAACCGCCTCTGAGTCCTGGAAAAAGCACTGAGGAAGGTGAGGATCTGTAAGAGCTGTTTGGGAAAAACAAGTAAAGTGTGAAAGGAGAGGCTAAGGCTCAGCACCGACCCCCTGCATGCCCCTAACCCGCTCCCCTGGACCTCGCATCTCAGCTGTGCCAGCCCAGCTGCACCCCGCAGAGCCCGGTGCTGACGGTGACCGTCCCATGGGGACTGCACCCCACAGCCTTGGGGAGCACTGCTGCTGCTTTGGCTGCTCCTGCCACAAGCCCCTGGCTCCTCTGGGGACTCTCATCCCCCCAAATTGTCATCCCAGGGAGCTGCCGGTGACTGTCCCCAGCCCGGGCGCCCTGTGGACACTGCAGCAATCCCGTCCTGCCCCGGGGCTCGCTCGCACAGACCCAGACACACACGTGGGCGCTCTCTCCCCCTCGAGCTGTGCCATTTCCTCTCAGATAAAGAGTTCCTGCCGCAGCCCCCCTTTCCCTCTCCCCCCAGACTCGTGCATGTCTCGGGCGCCCCTTTCGGAGCCCACCTTGGGCTCCGATATTATCTCACTTCCTCCATGTATTAGCTCTGCTGTTGATTTACGATAAAGGAATGGGCTCCAAAACACTGTACCTCGGGGAGGAGGCAGCGGCGCAGCAAGGCTCGCCGTGCCCCAGCTGAGAACGAAGCCTTTGAAGGGGCGGATGCTGGTACCCGCCGTGAGCCCGTCTCCACCGAAGCGCGGCTCCCGTTGGCGCTGCCCGTCGGTCCCCCCAACACCTGCACGTGGCAATGCAGGGGGGGGGCTCCGACAGGCTGGGGCTGCAGGGAGACGGGTGCCGGAGGGGCAGAGAGAGGCTCTGCAGGTGTCCCTTGGGCACGGCCGGGCACGCTGGGGGCACCCAGGGGTCTGGGGGAAAGGCTCAGGGCATGTGGGGTGCTCAAAGCGCCCCTCTGCTTCAGAGCATCCTAACGTGCAAAGAAAAAAAAACGCAGCTGAGTTCTGGCTGCTTTGTAAAGGCAAAAGCCTCAGCAGCGGGTCCTGCCCTACTTCTGGCTCAGGTTAAAAAACACCCCTGGAAGCAGCTCCTCAGCTCTGCTGCGAGCACGTAACCCCGACCCAAGCACAAGCACAGGGAAGTGTCCCCAGAAGAGCGATGGATGTAGGCAGCAGATTGCCAGGCAGCAGGAGAGCTGCGGAGACAGCAGGTCGGGGCGCAGCGTTGTTCCACGCGGCCGAGGACATCGCAGCGCTCCATCAGCCATCGGCCCCCCAGGGGACTATTAGATATTGCTCCTGTTTCGCAGACAAGAGACTGAAGAATAGCAGATAAGGGGAAAAAAAAAGCAGAAAAGCAGCAGCCAGTGTCAGGGCAGGACAGGTGGGAAAGCTCAGCCCCGCTTTGGAAGCTCTGCGTTTGAAGTCCTTGCACCGAGGGAAGCCCTGCTGCAAAGCTGAACCCACGCGACTTCTCTGGGGGAACAGGAAAAATCCAGAATGGGACCCAGGCACCCTTGGGGTGAGCAATAAACACTCGTGTGTGTGTGTGTGTAAAAGAAACTGCTCAAGCCCCGTGGTAGCTGGGGGTTTTGTTTCACCATGCCCGTGCCCCAGATCCTGCAGGGCAACGCCACCCTGAGCGAGGCTGGGCAGGAAAATCTCCGTCCCTGCTGCAGCCAGAAGTGGCAGTGCTGCAGGAGAAGCCCCAAACTAACGTTATCCACACGGACAGGACGCCGAGCAAGGAGCAGAGCCCAAAGACAAGTGCAGGCAACGTGGGCTTCAATATTCCAGCTCCGAGCGGGGAGAAGACACCCCACAGGAACGGGGCGAAGGAGCTGCCCGCAGCACCCCGAGCCAAACTCCTTCCAGGCTTTTGGGGGGGGAAGCAGGGAGCGACGCCCCAGCAAGAAGCAGGAGCAGCGTCAAGGGGCTGCAGCGAGGCCAAGTCCAGCTCCTCGCACGCAGGGGCCTGCTGGTATGCGAGGCAGCGGAGCAGGGGGGCGGGCGTTGCTGCTGCTAATGTGGCAGAGTCTCCCCGCTGAGGGCAGGCAAAATGCCCATGACTCATTTTTCCAAGAGATGTTACAAACAATAGTAACGATGCCCCTGGTGGGTATGAATGTGAAAAGGCACGATGGGGGGGCAGCCATGCTGGGCACCTTGTGTGTGGGCTGCCAACGGAGGGTACTGCCACGAACAAAACCTGCTGAAGCCAGTTTTTGGCATTGTGTACGATGAGAACCCTTGGACAAGGGCTTCGGGGGAAGAAGGGCACAACGGCTGCACGGCAAAACCCCTCTCCCCAGGCAGCGGCTCCGCTTCTGGTGGACACTAGCCCTGACTTCAGCCAAAGAGGAGCCCGTTTTTATTAGCCATGGAGAAAAACAGAGAAAAAAGGTCCCAGATTATCCCATCCCCACGCAGAAGCGGAGCGAGAACAAGCAGGGAACTGGGGAAAGCACTACAGCACCGCGTGAGGCTGCTGCTCCCGAGCTCCTGCCTCCGTCCTCCACACAAGTGTTCCATATTCAGATGCTGCCCTAAGGGGATGGCTTCTAAGCTGTTTGAGTCCTTGACCTTCCACTGTTGTCGGTTTGATACTATTATTTTTAGGCACACAATCCTCAAAACATACCAGCACTTGAAATAAGTTCTCAGATAATGTGGGCCGAGCACGAGGTGGCAAGGCTTTGGGAGAAGGAGGCTCCGGGGGATCAAAGAAGGATCAAAGCCAGTGGCAGAACACAACGGAGGGAAGGTGATTCTCCCCTTGTAGGGAAAACAGCCAGAAAACCCATCTCACCGTTCAGTTGTTTCACAGCTTACCAGGCCTGAAAATACAGCAAATGCTGAAGGCAGCACAGGCTTAGCAAGGGGCCGTGCAGGGCGCCCACTCCCATCCGTGCTCCTCCTGCCAGCCCAGGCCTGAGCCCACTGCAGCCACAAAAAAGCCTAAGATTCATGACCAAAAGTGCAATAACAGTGGGGAAAAGCACCCAGAAACACCTGCTGGTGCCTGCACGAGCCCAGGCAGCTGGCGGGCTCAGAGGCGCAGGTTCAAGCACATAAAAATCACCCCCCAGACCATGGCATCCTACTGACGAACAAGAGGAACCGTCCCCCTCTGGAAAGCCAGGACCACTCTGCCTCCCCCCTCGGGGGCTGTTTCACAAGCACAGAGCCGCATCCCACGAAAGGACTGGGCTGGGCCAGGGCGAGGAATTCCCAAGTGCAACAGGGAAGAAATGCAGCTTTTTTTTTTTTTTCCCAGAACCCCGAAGCCACAGGCAGAGAAAGCAGACGCAAACATTTACTCAAAGCACCGTCCAGCGCTGAAGATGCTAACAGCTGTAAGAAAAAAACTCAAAGCCAACGCGGCGCAGCCCCACCTGGACCCGGGAGGGCTGGTGTCAGGCTGCCACAAGCAGGGCAACGCTGTCAGACCCGAACGCCGCATGGTAGAGGTCTGTGTCATGTACCTTGTGCCATCATGAGCACAGAAACAGGTCTCGATTGCTCCCTTTTTAAGAAAGAACTAGCTCTATGAGAGATGTTAGGGGAGAGGGAGATGGTATCGAAACCTACCGTCAGCTTGATTTGTGCTTGTGACAGATGTCTGAGTGCTGGTAGCGTAAGAAAATTTCCACCGGTGACCTCCACCACGGGCGCTCTGTGAGCGCTGCTGCGTGGTGCTTCTGCCCCAACACATCCCACTGCGACGACCCGCACCCAGGGGCGCTCCTCACAACGTCACCTCGAGGAATCTTCTTCAAAAGGAGCCTTTACCCACCCCCCTGACCCACCCCGCTCCCCCTACCCCTGCGCTTGAGGGAAAGGAATTTGCACGTTACGGAAAAGTACAGCCTGCAAAAGCAAACACAACAGGCATCAACCCAGCAGAAAGCCAAGCAGCGGGAGCTTTCTAAACACAGAGCCCAATTGTACGCGTTCACTCTACCTTGCTCCTCCTCACCGCCTCCTGCTCGGTCCAAACCAGAACCTTCTGCTCCTCCTCATCCCCTCCAGGAGCGGGGCAACCCCGGGCTGCCGGGGCAGGATGCGGGCGCCCTGGGAGGCTGCCGCACGGCTTTGCCAGCAGCCAAGCAGCCCGGTTTGCTTTCTTCCAGGTTGTTTGGGAGCCAATAAAGCCGCTCGAAGGCTGGGGGAACTCGGTGTTCCTGCCGAGGCTTGTGCCACTTGGCCGGAGGGGCAGGGAGCTGGCCGAGCCCGCAGCACCCCCTTCCGTCTAAGGCTCTCCGGTGCAGCCAGCTCCGCTCGCCGCCGCACGAGGAGACGGCGTTACCTCCTCGCCGCCTCCGGCCTGGAAACGCTCAGAAAGCTAGAAGGCTTCGGGCTGAAAAAAGAAACCAGCGAGCATTTCGATGAGTCAGTCCTGTGGGTTTTTTTTTTTTTTTTTTTAAATGAGGACAGACAAGTGCTTCTTGGGAAGCCAGTCGGGCAAAGCCAGGATTGTTTTTGTGCCCCGTCCGGGTGCTGGTAATGCTCAGAAGCTCTGTTCTGGGACCACAGCGCTCCCTTGCCAGGAGCTGCTCAAACAATGGGGCTGGATTTCCTCCTGGACATCCACACACGCTCGGACTCTCCTGCAGGCTTTCTGCAGCTTTTTGGCTTCCTGCTGGGGAGCTTCTCATTTATTTTTATTTTTTATTTTTTTTCTGCAACTTCCCCACGCACATAATGACTGCCTATTTTGGTCCCTTATCAGGAGATGCTTCAGGGCTGATTAGCCTGGACTTCCTTCCTCCCATCATCAACCTACTCCAATATTGACGTTCATTTGCACTAATTTGATAATATCAGAGAGCAGAGGAGCTCTAGGAGGCATTACGGTGTCTCAAAGTGCACAATTTGGAGTTGGCAGCAGCACTACTGATAACAAGCAGCTATTTCTCCTCATGTCCCACTCTTCCCAAAAAGCAGCCGCGTGCCAGCCACGCACAGAGCCCCCGAACAGACCCTTGGAGGCTCCGAGCCAATGTTACTTCATTGTCAGAGGCCCTGGAGAAACCAGACCCAAGCGACGTGATGCAGCAGCTCCGCTGTTAAATATCCTCTTCCCAACCCCGGCATGGGATTTTCCATACACAATTGGAAAGCAAACAGCCATGACCTCGAGGAGAGTCTGCAATTGTAGGTAAAGGACCTCGAGGCCACACTCTGCCTGTGAGAGCAGACACAGGCAGGTAATTTTTACGAGCGCTGCATCACAAATACCCTGCAACACCCGACCTGCGGCCAGCCTCCTTCCTCGCCTCCTGAAAGCTCCAGCTGGCAAAGCAAGGACAAAACAAAAGGCAGACGTGGAGGACCTGGGCAGATACTATTTTGTTCCCGGTGACACTTAATGCCTCCCGTTCCCAAACATCGGCACGGGACATCTTTACTGCACGGTGAAAGGACTCAGCAACTCGAACCCAAGTTAGAATTGCCGATCCCAGCAGCAGGCTGTGCAGCTGAAGCTGGTTTAGCCAAGGAAGCGCGCCATGCTGCCCCTCAAAGGCTTCTTACCGCCACCATCGGCTGCGACACCGCTGACTTTTCACTTCTCGGAAGGGCAGAGCTGCGCTGGGGAGGCTGCACTGCAAGACTCGTATTTCTGCCCTTCCCTTTCAGGAAAGGATCTCCCACCTTGATTTATTCATTTTCACGATGAGGATACAAACTGAAGATTGGAAAAACTGAAAGCTGGTTCAAGGATTTCTCGTCCAGCCTGCGCATCAAGCTTCACATCCCTCCATCCAGGTAACCTGAGTCTCTGAGTCACAGCCGCAGCCCAAATTGGGTTTTCCTTTCCAATTTTTTTTTGTGATGAGAAAAACAAGGAGGGGACTGCTTGTCCCAAGCAAGCCGGGGAAACTCATCTTTGGTCGATGCACCAAGCGACTCGGCTCTCTTGGGGAAACTTACCTAGAACAGATCCTCAAACGGATAAAAGAATAAATCAAGAGATAAAGACCCAAGCGATGCATCTGATACCCCCGCTTATTGAACGGCACGAGGGTTTGATCTACAGACGCTGTCCGAAGCAGCAAGCAGTGACAGATTTCATCCAAGTTGCCCACTCTCTCTCTCTGTCCTGGAGATGTTATTTGACAGGCACGTGCTGGGTTACCGCACCCCCGCCCCAAACCCCTCATGGGCCCACTAAGATATTTTTACTGATGGATCCACCATGAACACCCCGAAAAAGATTCTCAAGAAGTTAAGCCCTGTTCAGAAAGCATCCGAGGAACCTCTCGAGACTCAAAGACTGCACGTGGGGCTTCCGTGCCCTGAACGAGTCCATCCCGGCCGCATAACGCAGATGTTCGAGACAGCACAGATCGTTATCGGAACTTATCAGATCCACAGCAAAATAAAGCCCCCGCGTCTGCATTTCTGCCCCTTCTCCACTCACAGAGGACAGGACTGAAAACAAGCAGCTTTACGTTTTTACAGTTAACGTGAAAAATGTTTATTAGGGAAATACATCACGTATTGTTTCAAGCTACAAAAAACTCGCTCCCACAAAGGAAGGACTTTTTCCCTCACGCAACCCCAGTTACAAAGAACTTCCTATCCACCCGCGGGCCGCGTTCCCCTGGCACCGTCACTCCGCAGCACTGCAGCCGCCGTGGTCCTAACAGCAAATTCTAGTTAGAAACGCTCTGTAGGAGAGTGATGTTGTCCCCTTTTAACATGATCCGACCTGCAGCACAGAGAAGGGAAAGAGGGGGTTAGAGAGAGCCCGGAACCTGAGCATAACCTCGTGTTTTCAGAAAGTATTTCGTGGGGAGCAGGGGTTGTTCACCAGCAGGTGGTGAATAAACACCACAGCCACCGTGGCTCCCTGCCTCGACTCAGAGATCGCAGCAAGCGTGGGAACTGCCCAGGGCCACCGGCTGTAGGTGCAGCTGAAGGGAGTTGTGAGCTCCTTCAGGCAGCCCTGCTGCAGCCAAGCAGCAGTGCAGGCTGGCTGTTGTTACTCGTTCAAAATACCACAACCGGTCTCCGGCAGGGAGATTCGCCCTCACGTTCAGCAAAACCACCAGCTCAAAGATCAGCAGGGACAGAGATGTGGCCAGGAATTGCTCGCTGAGCTCCAACATCGAGGCTCGACACACGTTTGGAACCTCTCAGTGCTGCTACCTAGGAGGCTCAGCCCACGCACCCCCCGGGTTACGCAGCCACACGACGTACCCAGCTGCTTCCTTGATTTTGTCTTGGAGTGAATCTCCTCTGCGTCGTCCAGCACCAAGTTCATGTACTCATCAAAGCCCTAAAAATCAGCGACAGCAGCAATTAGTTCAGCAACAACACAAACCATCGTCAGCTTTGCTGACCCAGGCTGGACAACAAAGACGACTTATTGGAGAAGTACAGGGTTTTTTTTCCTCATTGGGCTAGTTTTTCTTCACAGAAAAAATAGGATTGACAACGAAGGGAAACAAACCAAAGACATAACCAAGGACGTGCTGATACTCACGATGATGCAGCCTTCTATCCGCATGTTCACTTGCTCGTAGAGCCACACCTGGATCCTCGACCTCTGCAGAACGAAGGAGAGTGAGTCGGAACACAAACACGGTGAGCAGTTTTGTTCTCTCTCACGTGTTAACAAAGTTACAGAACCACAGTATTTCTAGGTTGGAAGAGACCTCAAGATCATCGAGTCCAACCTCTGACCTAACACTAACAGTCCCCACTAAACCAAGACCTGCTAACCATAGCCGCTACAGCTCCCAAAAAGTCAAGGAGCAACTCTCAGGGGTGGTTTTAATTAACAGTCTGACGTTTTAGGATGTTGTACTATTGGGTGAACGCTACAGGTTTGCTGAAGAACACCTTTCCAGTCACAAGGGGACACCCCTGCACGCCCGGCTGCATGATCCCACTCCCGTTAACACGAGGGGGAAAGGCCGGGCTGCACAGCGACTCCTCGCACCCCCCAGCACACCGCACGGCTCCCCCCATTCCCCACAGACCGGCCTCCAGCAACGGCCGGGAGCCGAAAACTCAGCGAGGGGAAGCCCCGGAGCCACCCCACTCCCCCCATCCACCCCCAAATCCCCACCCCCACCCCCTCCCCGCGGTACTCACATTCTGTAGGTAGCGGAAGATGAGGTTCTGGGGCGCTGCGTTAAGGGCTCAGCACGGGAACAAGAGCTCCAGGCCCGGGACAAGGCCTCAAATCCCAGAACACGGCGTCAAACCCTGGAAGGAGGCCCCAGGGCCAAGCTCCAAGGCCCGGACCGAGACCCTATGGCCCCGGGCCGTCCCCCACCCACCCTCCCCGGCGCCCCCCGGCCGCAGGAAGGATACGATGGGCTGCACCATCACCTTCTGCACCTTCTGGCCCTGCCCGCGGTACGCCATGGCTGCCGCCGCCTCGCTGCTCCCGCTCCGCCGCCGCCGGAAGCCGCTGAGGCCGAGCGGGAGCGCGCAAGGGGCGCTGGGATGCTGGAGGACCGCGGGGGGCCGCTCTAGCACGCCGGGAGGACCGCGTCTCTATGGTCGGAGGCAGGTGGCCCCCCCAGTAGGTTTATTGGAGAGCAGCGAGGCCGCGGGGGGGGGGGGGGGGGGGCAGGTTCTTAAATAAAATACAAATATAAAAAGGATCAAATAGGTACAGGAGCAATGGCACACGCGAAAGCCCAGGGCCGTGGGCGGAGGCGGCAAAGGCTGATGGCAGAACAGCGCTCGGTTGAAACACGGAGAGGGAAAGCGAGGGAAAGGCGGCCGAAGCTGGCCGCAGGCTGAGCTCTCCTCGTCCTCCTGTCCTGGCTCTTTCTCTCCAAGCCATTTCTGTCTGCGAGCTGGCAGAAGTCCCCGTGAAGTCCTTCGGCAGGCCGCAGTGCTGCGTGAGCTCCAGCAGCAGTTTCTTCCACAGAGGTTTTCCCAGAGCCGCTTCAAAGCTTCCCTCCCGGAGCCGGGGCACAGCAGCGGGTCGTCAAAGCACGCACACACACACACACACGTTGTTCAAACCAAGTATTTACAACATATTCGACAAGCGATTCTCCTCTGCCAGCAGCAAATGCCTGAGGGCCCCTACAGCTTGTCAAACCGCAGCACAAAGAGCCTAACGTTCCTCTAAAATGTAAGAAAATAATTCCAAATAGATCTGCGAGGGGAAAACGATGGCTGGCGGCAGGGCACACAGCACAGCCGGGTCTCAGCTGTCCTCCGCAGGGTCAGTGCCCGCAACCAAGCGCAACGCTGACGGCACGCGAACGTTTGCTGTGGCAGGCAGCAGAGCCAGCAGCTCAGGGGAGCAATTTTGAAAACCAAGAGGCACTTAAAGCAACCCTTATCTGACCCAGTTCCTGCAGAAGAGCCCCGGCTGCTCGCCCTGGAGTCCTGCTGTCACCAGCAAAAAGCACCAACCAAAGCTTGGGGAACTTTGGTACAGCACAAGAGAAGGGAACAGGGGCAGCGCAGCCGTATCGCGGAGCTGCTGCTTTTCACACCATTTTATCATCCCTGATAATTGAAAGTAAGGCTGGATGGGCTGACACCACCCCCCACCCGCAACTCCTGGCAGCATGTTTGGTCCAAAACACTAGAATAGTGATTCTGCTCCCTCCCACCCCTGCAGCCTCATCGGAGTACAGTCAGAACAACGGCATACACAAATAAAAGTCAAGAGTTGACATAGTAACTCCAGGATTTGGGGTATCAACTGTCCGAGAATACCGAAGCTTCACAACGCACCCAACATCGAGTTGTGCCAAGGGGGGAGGAAGGAAGAAGCTTTAGGTTGAAGCCTTCAGAGCATCGCTCAATCAGTAGATCAATTCACAGCCACCGCCGCGTGCCGATGGACATCTTTCTGCGCCACAAGAAAGAAGTGCTTTGTCCTCTTGGTATCGAAGGGAGCCACCTAGAGTTACAGAACGGGCGCGCGAGGCCTTAACTCTGACCAGCAGGGAAACTTAGGGCAACGGAGTGCGGATCCTGCCAATTTCTACCAGTTCAGACTGTGCTTTAAGTCTCATGGCAAAGCCTCGGTTAGAAAAAGGATCACCTCGGGGTATCCAACAAGAAGAACAGTTTTAATTTTTTTTTTTTTTTTAAATATATCACAGGACGACGAAGTTCAGCTGTCAATCATCTTTGAAAGTTCAAGCAGCAGGTCGTCCTCGTCCTTCCCCGGGTCTAAGTCCAGTTCAGGTTCCAGTCTGCCGCCTGAGATTTCCCAAAGAAGATTCTCAAAATCCTCCTCCACAGATAAGGTGGCGTTCCCTGCCGAGCTCAGGCGGCGCGTCCTGGCTTCTAGTTGGGAGGAAGCCGAAGTGGAGCTTGAAATCTCCACCGGCTCCCCAGCTCTTGCCTGGTGTCCGATATGTGCTTCAGGTCTGGGGAGAGCAAGGAAGAGAACAATCAGTGTGTGCCATTTCTTACCGGGAAATCCCTTTCCTACAAACTGGCTTAAAAGTGTAGCCAACCCCTCCTACACTTCAGGCTTACACAGGGACTGTGATTCAATTACCCCCTTTAGAGCCCAACATATCAGCAGGTGCACTGGTCAGTTTGGGGGTTTATCTGTGAAGCCAGAGCACCTGGAGCTGAGGTGGCATTCTGGACGACCAAAAGGCCAAGGACACTGCTCAGCATTTACCACTTCACGAGGAAGCAGAAGAACCTCACCTCATCCTCATTGAGGTATTCAGACAACCCAAGAAGTCACTGGAAAGCTGTACCAACTGGCAGCGTTCCAAGACGGGCAGTCTAATTAAGCATTCCTGCTAGCTGCTAGGAAGTGATTTCACGTGACTTATTCCTCTGATGGATTTTGGCTTTAATTATCTCGGAACTCTCCTTTTTTCCCCACGTGTGACAGAACTTATGTTTCCCTGGGGATATACAGCGGTTAAGAAAAAGAACAAGTTGTGGTCATCACCTGTTTGGAGGATTTTCTTCAAGCGTGGTGGCTGGGACGTGCTCCTGCATGCCTGGAACAGCCTAGAAAGCAGCAAAACAGCATTTATGGCACGTGAGGAAAAGATTCCTTCCTAGCTTTTTCCTCCACGCTGCTTCTCCTCTGGCATTGCGCAGCCTCAGCCAAAATACAAAACCAAGGTGCTCCTGAAGAAAGTGAATATTCACGTGGAGGTTGCTAACGATCTTGTGTCTTTTAAGAACACAGCATTAATGGACAAAATCCTCCGCACCAGCGAAGTCACAGCATCACAGAGTACTAAGGAAATAGTGCCATGAATCTAATAAATGTACAAGGGGACTACAGGCATTCTGTAGGCAGCTACTGGATTTACAAGGAAACAAGGCCTGTAGAATATTTGAGTTTTCCATCTTTTCTCCTAGAGGAGGGTATCAATTGTACAGAGGAGCTATTTCTGCGTTAGCCCGTCCTTACCACAGCCGCTTTTTTGGCCGGAGGCCCCATGGTATCAGCGTCAAAAGCAGTCAGTGGTCTCACAGCTGCTACAGCAGAGGGGTAACTCCCAGGTGCCTTCCGTTTAAGGGCCTTCTTTTTGGGGGAAGCCACTTTCCCATCTGAAGGCTTTGCAAACACTGTAAAGTTGCCTAAGAGCAAAAGGAAGAGAGAAATGATAGAGTCTTGCTCTGCCTCAAGAAATTCTATTACTCATTTCCACAATCCTCCTACAGAGTTAAATATATTTGGCCAGCAGAATTACACTGCCATTGCCTGGGTTCTCAGCAATATTTTCCACACAGTAAACTCTGTCCACCAACTCAGACAGAGCAATCCTAAGTGCAAACAATACTCTAAGACATCGCATGAAGTCTAATACGATTCACAACTATGGACAGCTTTTATATTTCAAGTCTTGCTCCCTCTAGGAAATGAAAGAGCAGTAATTATTATAAGACAAAGCGTGCAGTTGTAGCAGCTTCCTCTCCCCTGCGGTGATGTCCCACAAAATTTATTAAGCTGCTCTACAAATTCCAAATTTGTAGTATCATTTTCTAGCCTCCCATTCCCCACCTAACATCTGGCCAGCAGGAGAAGAAATGAACTAAGGAAAATACGCCCTTGGCTTTGTAGCGTCAAGTGGCAAAATGCACCCAGCCAGTTTTACAACGTGGGAATTGTCATCTTCTGCCTGTATTTCAGAAGGCAACCGAAGTCGTAACTCTGACCTTCACCACTTACTTTTAGCTTCCTGTTCCTGTGGTTGAGCTGCCTCCTTCCCTGCTGGTACAGGAGCAAAGAAACCAGCAGCAGTAGATGTGACAGCAGCTGCCTCCTTCCGTAGCTTCTCTTGTTGTTCTCTGCGTTCCCGCTCCTCCCACAGTCTCTCGTCAATGCTCTTCACTTGACATTTTTTAGTACGGCCTGCGCTCTGTTGAGAGGGCTAGAAAGAAAGAAAAGTAGTGCATGAATAGCACAAAAAAAAGAATTGGTGAAGATTTCATTAAGGAAATCTGATCAGCAGTCCCTCCAAAACGGTCTCGGTGTGGAACAGCACATTAATATCGTTCAGGTTAATGGCATTTTTTTCCATAAAATTTTGCCTGTAACAAGACCCACGCTTTACTACGGAAACACCTCCACATATCTGCAATTCCCCACATGGCAAGCTTTGTTAGACAGCTAGAGTGTTTTGCTCTATATATCTATTACATTCTTTTTAAGCAGCAGAAAGTCAGACAAGTTCCCCTCTACAGCACCCACTGACTGATTTCCTTGACCACAGAACTCCGGCCTTTTCTATTCAATTGCTTCCCTCAGGATTTTTACAATATCCTTAATGTCTATGTCAGTAAGAACAAAAAGAATTCCCTCCACGTTAACTGTGTAGATTTCAGCTGGTGCTAATGGGATTTCTCATTCGGTGTGGCATAAACAGACTGATTCCAAGTTGGAGGATTACAGGGTTGTCTGGAAATGCTACTGGCGATAGGATTTAGGCTGCACTGCAGCTGCTACCAGACGCTGAGAGGTAAGAACACACTCCAGAGGGTGGCACACAGGAACAAAACTTGTCAGAATTTAGCAGAAATTGTACAAATGTATGCATGTCTTCACAAAGGACTCACCTGCGCATCAGCTACAGAGTAAAGTTTAGGGAAAGGCCGGTTCAGTTCCACGGTCTTCTTTTCCTCCTTATCAGGTGCTTTAAAACAAGCCAAAAAAAAGTTTTGTCAACGGCAGAAATAAAGAAAGCTGGGTTCTTTTTTCTTTGTGTGTTTATTTCATAGGGTCCCATGAGACAGAGAAAGGCTACAATGTGCAATCCATGCAGCATTTAAGCCCTCCTTATCTCCATCACACGACCTCATTTTACAAAGTTTATATGATCTTAACAACGAGACCTTTGATCCTCTGTCACTTGACAGAAACTGCCCCCATTGACAGAAACTGCCCCCACGTTAAGATGTCGATGCATGCTGTACAAACACATTCATGTGTTAAGTTAAGCAACACGTGCTCAAGAGGAAGGTGAACTTGAACTCAATACGGGGAGGACTCCATACCATAAACAGATGGCAGAAAAAAACAGAATATCAAAATTAGACTAAAAAAAAACCCTCAATGAGTTAATTTTCTAGTGGGAAACACAGAACACCATCATGTAATTAGTGAAAACAGACACGGTTGCATATCCTGACCCTTCCTTGCCTTTGAACTTTGTAGCCTTAAGCTCTTTTATCCTCTGCATAGAAGGAAAAAGCAAAGCAGATCCTGAGCAAACTGAACTTGCTCAATATAGGAAGCACCTCACTGGGGCAGGTATTAAAGCATCTTATTACCTGTTAGTTTTGTCATCTCCAACGACTTCTGTCCCGCAGGGGCAGGCCCAGGTTGTGCTGTGGGAGCTGGCACATTTCCTCCACTCTGCTGCATCCGCAGAGCTTTCTCGCGCTTTATTTCTTCCAAGGTTTTAACGTGCACTTCTCCTTCTGGCTTGACTTTACCTGCCGGCTCCTTTGACTGCACTTTGCTGGGCCCAGACAGAGTGAGCACACTCTGCTTCTTGGGCTCACCCTGAATTTTGATCTTGGTATTGGATTCTCCTGCTTTTTTCTTCTCTTCTACCAAGCGATTGTTCTTTTTTTCAGCCAAGGCTTCAGAGAACGTTTTGATGCGGAGTGCAGGAGCGGGTCTTGCCCCTGCGCTGGGGTCTTCGGTTTTACTTTCAGCCTGGGCTTTGGCTTGAGTTTCTCGTCTTTGAAGAGCTCTCTCCCGACGGATTTCCTCAAGCGTTTTCACATGGATCTCTCCCTTTGCCTTAGCAGCCTTCCCTGTCATCACCAAGAAATGAGGAGAAGCGCCAACATTTAAAGAGAGTCCAATAATATTTTAAGTCTCCAAAATCTGTCACTGCAGTACTAAGGAAAACTAATCTTGAGCGTTCCCAGTAACACATCTTAGGACCATATCCTAACATTCTCCTCCTCCTCTGAGCCACTTGTTGTATTTTGAAGCCCAGCCCTATCCAAAGAGGATTAATACACAGAAATGCTACTTCACTTTATTACTTTTTCAGACTGCATTTCAAATTCCTGCTCCTGGCAGTGGTTTTATTCTAATTGTACATGATGTTTCACAGAAGCAGCATAAAACCTCGACGAGGCACAAGTGGAAAATAAACACACACCAAGAGCCAGATTTCTGATTGTGGCTGTCAGAAGAGCTTCAGCACTCAGGCAAGAAGAATCAGTTCTTTGTTTTCGTTTAAATTAATTTTTAGGGCTGTCTGAAAATGGTCTGAGTTCATGGAAAGGAAGAAGGAGAAAGCGTATTTAATATCTAGTTGTTACCTGCTGCAGCACTAGTCTGTTCAGAAGGTAATCCTAGTCTCTCCTTCAGAGACTTGGGAACTTGAACTGGAAAACAGAAAAAGAACAAATTAGGGAGGCTGCATAAATATCAACTTCGTGTTCACATTTGAAAACAAGACAGGAAAGGTGACTTTGAATCCCAGTGATTAAGACCTCAGCCAACAGGCAAAAAGAAACATCACAGGAAAAGGACAAACAGAAAGCCTAAATTCAAAACCCAGGAGTCAAATCCAGATGCCTGCTTAGTAGCTGTACCTCTCTTAGGTGCTTTGTCAGCATTTCCTGGAGCCTCCACCTTCTTCCCCAGCCTTTCAGCAAGGCTGCGCTTCACTGGAAGGGTGCTTACATCAGCTTCAGACAGAGAAAAACCAGGAATATTTTAAGAACGTTTCTTTGGAGGAAAATTTGAGAACAGTCAACCACAAGCTTCTACTTTTCAAGCATATTTTCATAAAATTGCCTTTCAGCTGCTAAATGATTTTTTTTTTGCCATTTCTGCCATCAACACAGATCTCCACTGCAATGCATTTTCCTCTCATGCATCAAAAATACCCTTTAATGCAGTTCTATATAGAAGGCGGCACCTAAATAACAGCTCATAAAAAGTTCTTACCCGCGAGGGCTTTCCGTTTTCCTTGTTTCTCAGCCAGATCTAGTCGAACCACAGGATCCTCCCCTAAAACAAAAGTAACATTTTTCTATTTCACAGAAACCAGTAGCCAATAGAAATATTATCCTGTTAGCCCATGTCACAAAAAACCCCAGTAAGCCACTGTTTTGACAGCTAAACCACACAAACTCATATTTCAACTATAATTAACTTAGAAAAAAAGTATTAATAGTCTCAGTGCTTGCTTCAAATTCCAGCTGAGATAGTAGAGAATGAATCTGAGTCTGCTTGACAGCTATACTTCGTGCATAACAAAGCTGCATAAGCAAGCAGAATATTAGTAGGTACAAATGCTGAGAAATATTCCTTTTTAAGGTGAATGTTTACGAGTAAAAGTATTTCTACACTTTTTTCCCTTTAAAAGGGATTTGCACAGCTCTAAGCAATACAATTTATAGACTCCTATTGCACTACTGCCACACCTGCCACTGTCAGCCTCTTTAATGCTTCAGATATAGCTCTTCTACAGCTCTTTCCTCTCGTTACTCTCCTGTTCTTCAGTTATTCCTTATTTGCATACTGACACTTGTTTCTCTCTCCTGCTACTGCACTTAACCTGAGCACCAAATCTTTCCAGTACAACCAGGGACTTTCAGCATAAAAGCACGTTTTGAACAGAAGAAGGCAGCACCGGCAGGCTAACGTGGGTGAATTATCTTAATTACTGCTTAACCTTCCAGTTTAGGAGTAATTAAATCAAAACCAAAGCATTCATTATTACCTTGCTTTGCAGACAGTGTCACAGTTCTCACCACTGTCCGGACATTTTCCTTTTCCGGAGCAGGAAAAGTCATGGAATCGACAGGAGGAAGAGGTCTTGAAGGACCTTCTGTTCAGAGCAAGCAAAACACAAGGAAGTTTACCAAACATACAAAACTATCACACAGAACAAAAAACTTTGATTATTCATTACTGTCAAACATAGTGACCATGTAAATAAGAGAGGTGACTAATTTGCCTCTGGTTGCCCTTGGAATTCCCATCTAGAATACCAGCTGGCTGCGAAACAGGTTGCTCGATGCCCCCAGCTAAAAATGGAAGTCTATCCCTCAAGCAGCTCCCAGTCACCATCACCTGCCGTGAACGGGATAAGGAAGTAGGGCATATTAACTCACCACCGTGTCTCTTCGCTTTTTCCTTCATCTTCTGCGATTTGATTTCATCAAGTGTTTTTATTCCAAAATTCAGATCACCCTCTGAAAACACAAAACGTTTAATGAGACTAAGGCTTCGAGGCACTCACTGAGGACCAGAGATCCTCAGGCTTCTGAGTGCTCAGGAACTTTCAGAAGTATTTAGAATAAACCCTGTCAACACTCCTCACAAGTGAAAGAACCATAGAACCAATGGCATTTTGCCCCCCCTTCAGGGTAAAAATCGTAGTTTTAATTATAATCCATTTACACGATATTAGATCCCTCTATCATTAAATATGGCTTTCGACAGTGGTAGCAAGGCTGCATGTGCAGCCATTTAAACTCCATGCTGTGGCCCTGTTTTGTTCTCCAAAAATAAAGGAGTTCATCTTAGCGACCCAATGGGCACGTGATGGTATTAGAAATGAGATAGAAATGAGATCATGGAAATAACAGAGTCCATTCAGCACCCCTACATGCTGCTGTGTTTTTACACCATATTGCTTTTGGGTTAATTGTCAAGTTCTGCTTCTGATTTGTCCTACTACAGGTGCTGGAATACCTTGTTTAGCAGCAGTAGCACTGGCTTTCCGAGTGGAAATCATCCGTAATCCATTATGGCCTTCTGTAGCTGGTTGCTGGACAGGAGTTTTAGTTTCTTCTCCTTCCTCAGAAAGCTGGTCTGAAGGGGAAAAATCCATTCAGTTATGCATAGACCAGAGTGTTCATGATTATGTAGCTCATGCAATGACACTTCAGTCCGTGGTTCATAAAAAACTTTGTGGTTTTTTTTTTTGTTGTTGTTGTTTTTGTTGTATTGGTTTGTTTGTTTTTCTTAAAAAACAGCTACACTGACCTGATGAACTCCTAAGTAGACTACACTAGGACAAAACATCTAGGACTCTAGATTCTCTCTGCAGCTTTAACTACTACACAACATATTTCTTTTTTCTGTCTGAAGAGTAATCTCCTTCCTAGTTCGGAATCCTTCCACATAATCTCCTTCCACATAGACCTTTGCACAACAGACCAGCTAAAGCCAAGAGTGGTTCTACGCTTTCCTCCAACATTTCAGGTGCTGTCCACGGACTGCCACACAAAGCCACCAGTGACCTGCCCAGACTGCTGCCCTATCGCTAGTCAGGCCTCAGGTCAGCTGTGATTTACAAATTTGTTTACAGCACAAATTCCTTCCAAGAACCAAAGATTTACACAATCATTTACAGCACAAATTCCTTCCAAGAACCAAAACATGCTCACCATCATCATCTTCATCATCATCTGCAGCATTGATTACGACTGGAGGGTGCGTAGGGCTTGGGACATTTTCAGAGTTTTCCACTTTCATCACCCCCCTTAGTTGTGGAGAGGGATTTGACTGGACAGAAAGTTTGTTTTGCTGCAGTGACATCTGAGCCACTTTCAAATCATCGTCCGTGGACTCAGGCGGACTTGGCAGTGTAGCTAGAGGAAGAGGAGGATCATCGGTAACACGGCAGTTTAAAACCTTGACCACAATGCACGAAGATGGTAGGTGAGGCAGAGAACCCGCACAGACAATGAATTCAGCATCTCCTTTTGCACATCCCATCGCTGTTTACACCACGAACAATGACTTCCCTCCAAACAACACATCTCCCTACCACCCAGCACAAGATGAAACAACAGAAAGCAAACTGCAAGGCAAGTATCACACAAAGCAGAGAGAAGCTGACCATGAAAGCAGAAAACAAATCCCAGCAGTGCACTCGGTGTAGCTGACCACCTATGACTGCAGACCTTTTCCTGCACTCACAAATGAACGGTTACCTGATGTCTCCTACAGCATTGGCACGCACTAAGCGATATTCAAAATTAATTCTTCAATACTTAAAGGACCTAAACTCACTCTTGCTTGGTGGTAAGAAGAGCCCGTCGATGTAACGTCCCTTTGTGTGATGAAAAGCACAGTTGGCTTTCTGACAGCCTACTGGCTGGTTCTCCCAGTAGCAGGGAATCTCACTGCGCTTCTTCTGAAAACAGAAAGAAAAAAAAAGCTCGTGATAACGTGCACCTAAGGTTTGCAAAGAGATGCCCAGTTCCAGATCGCCACAGCGATAGGGCTGTCACAATACAGCGCTGAGACATCATTCCAAAGGTCAGTTGATCACTTCAGTGTAGCATTTCCGGGCATATTCCCTAAGTTTGCCTAAGCTGTAACCACTATGCACATTTAGCTTTGTCATCATTCAAGTTGAGAAGCCAGGCACTCTCAGACATCAGTTTAGGGTGGGTTAAACTAACACACCTAGGATTATAGGAGGATTATTCAGAGGGAAAAAGAACATCTTAAAATGCCTGGGTTAACTCTGTCTAGAACTACTTCTCGGAGAGTTTGTTCTTCTGCACCTTTACCTTTCCCCACTGCTTACTGTCCCAGGCAGCTACAACAGCATTATTGGAAGGACTCTGAGACAGAAGAGACCTGATCGATCATTATCAAACCTGCTCTCAGGAGGCTACTACAGCCTGTTTATTACCCCCCTGCTCCAGCAGGTTTTAGCGGTCTATTTAGCAGTTATTCTGCATCTGTTGAGAAAACGCTGTCGGCATCTAATAAAAAAACCTTGCTAAGACATACCTAAGGCATTGATTTCATTTCCCTCTACTTCCTCCCACCCCCTCTCCTAGTAACAGGAACCTGTGTAATTTTAAAGCAAATTAACCTATCCTGCAAAAGCACCACCAGCACACCTACAGCACTGACAAATGCTTGTGTTGGTTTATGTTGAGAACACATCTTTAGGCACTCACGTCAATCTCCATGTGTCTGAATCGGCAGACGTTCCTGAAACAACGACCCTCCTGCCACAGCGTGCAGACCGTCTCATTCCCCAGAGCAGCTTCGCAGTGGCGGAAGGAACAGTTGTCCCCCTGTAACCGAAAGGAAACCAACAAGGAAAATATAGAACAGCCTCAAAAACGGCCATGCCTCGGGTTGCTACAATTGAATTCACAATTTATCTGGTTATCAAGTTAACCAAAGACCAGTGTGCTTCCTCCTCCTAACCCACTCCTTCCGGAAAACATGGAAAAAAGAAAAGCAAAGCCAAAGAAACCCAGCCATACCTTGGTGCAGGTAGAATAGAAATAGAAGTAGCAGTCATCTCCTTGTTTAGACATGCCGACAAGGTCTGATACCAAGCTCGGGTTCTCTCCACAGGGACTTCCTCTGCTCTTGGAGAGAGCTGTCTTCACCCTTGCTTGGGCTGAAAGTCTTCTACTGGCTTGTGATCAGTGAAATCTTCTTTTTAAAAGTAACCCTAAAGAAAGTACCAACAAGTGAGAAATAATGAGTAACAAGCATTTTTCCAGCTTTCTTCTGTAAATCAGATTAGTCTCTTGAGGAGAGCAATGCCTTGAAATCAGCAGTTACATGAACTAACACAACATTAAATTAAGTTCTGTAAAGCTGCCGGGAGCTTTGTCAGCAAGCTTACTCTTCCACGTCCCCAGTAATACGACTTGGAGCACGTCTGGAGGCCCAAAAATAGAGGCACTTCTTAAAAATCCACCTGGTCACACATGCAAGTCAACGATCAACTGTGGCTACGAGTAATTTCTACAGAAGGCAGTACGCCGCGTGAAATAGCACGTTCCAAACACTGCGGGTCTCCGAGTTCACCTACCTGGACAACCTCAGCAAAGTTATCGATCTTCAAAGACTTCCAGTTAACTTCTCCTGTAGGCCGAACCAACACTGAATCCGTGAATTAATAATAAAGGGGTAGGAAGAATTTTCCTCCTCACTTTGCCAAGGGAACCTCTCATCCACAATTCAAACATGGGATGCGCTCTTAAACAGCTTATAACTAATGGAGGAAGCAAGTCCATTGGAATACTCGCTCAGACTGGAGACAGCCAGGGTTAGTTAGCTCTTCAAAAAAATAAAAACCAAAAAAAGAAAAAAAAAAAAAACACAAAACAAAACAAAAAAAAAACCCCAGCGCATTTAGGGATGAACTCGGGATTCAAAGTGGCTGCAAAAATGAGGCTCCATCTTCCACAGCCGGACAATTTAACTTTTTTTTTTTTTTTTTTTTAAATTTAAAATTCAGTATGTTCCAATCTCTGGTCTTCAAGATTTCTTCACCTATTAAGAAAACACAAAAACCTTTCCCCGTCTTTATTACCTGCACAGCACAAAACATACCGGTGCATATAAATACACAACTGTGCACACGCGCACACACACACGTGTTTATACACACACGAGGAGTGAGGGATACAGAGGCAGCGACAGTGAAAATCCAAATTTTTGCCTTTTGGACACAGAGAGCGCGTAAAAATTCGCTCGTTTTTGAGGGAACCAGAAAAAAAAAAAGGAGGATCTACCAAATATTTTGATGAGGACGCCTTCGAGGCCAATGCTTTGTAACATGAGTGACTCGAGGGCCAGCACACAGATACGCATACGTATGTACATGCATCCAGGGTAACCATATCTATACACACAGCGTGCACAGGATATGTCGGACGATGTCCGTCTCGAGACCAACTCGTAGCCCTGATCAGACACGTAGAGTTGCAACCAATTCACAGCAGGAAGACAGCAGATCAAGGATACAGCAAGCTTGGAGAGGCAGGGGAATGCTCACTTTGCCAGTGGCATGGCTGCATGATACCAAGGGTTTGGAATTCGTTTGATTTTTTTTTTTTTGGAAGCAATTTTGCTTTCTTTCTGCGCTGTAGCAAATACCAGAGGTTTGCCATCAGGTGCTGTTCCCTAATCCATCTATCCATCGTCATCCATTGCTGCGAGATCACGAAAGGTTAGGAAAGATGACTTAGGTCCAATTTAATAGCCAATGATTTTTTTTTCGATGACCAGAGCTGCAACAGATTTTATTGAGCCACAAACAGTTTTTTTTTCTCTGATGTGAGCTCAGATTTGATTTTTTTTTTTTTTTTAAGACACTAAATGTCATAAAACCTGCAACCAGACCAGATAAAGTTCAAATTAGAGTGATTCTGAACCCTTTCATTAAGATGCTGCACATTTCTGTGCCAATTATTTCTGACTCTTCTGGACAAAAGTGGATGAAATAGTTCTTACAAATTAATAATAAAAGGTTGGAACCTTTTACTCACACAAACACTAGTGAATTTTCCAGGAAATATTTTTTTGGCAGGGAATTTTCCCAAATCTAAAATAAAGAGAGGAAAAGTTGGGTTCTCGTATTAGTTACTGGTTTTGACTGCTTGACAAAGGGAATAAAAACAGTAGTTAAGTGCAAGGTTTCCTTCTCTTCTTTAGTATCGATAGGAATCGTCACTTCTGACCTTCAGAAGCACGCTGGCTGCCACGCAGGTTCCTCTGCATCTACTCCTAAAAATGACTGGTGCTCCTTACAAGGAAGTCGGACTTGAACCATTTGCCAGATTCAGCTCTTTTGCCTGCCCAAGGAGCTCACCGTTTGGCTTGGTGCCTTCCATTTGCCCGAACAGACCCAGAACGCTGTTCGGGATATGAAGAAAGCAAAACCAAGGACGCCTCGCAGCCCTCAGTTCCCTAAAAGTAGTCTCATTTTTAAAAATGATACCAATGAGTAACTCTGGTGCACTCAGCAGGTCTGTCATACAAGTTGGAAAGATTCTTAGATTTCTTTTTTTTTTTTTTTGCTCCGGGGCGCCAGTAAAGTTTTTGCCTTGCGAGATTTTGAACTTTTTGTACAGAAGAATTACAGATGCACTACAGCCCCAGTGGCTGGGGGTCTGGAAACACGTGCCATAAACTTTGTCTGGCTGAAGGAAGCGTCATACACTTTGCCTTTGCTGAAGGAAGATAAATAGGACAAAGAAAATCTGCCTAGTTTAAGGGCTTGTCTTTCTCAGCATGGAACCAGCTGACCTCCCTGGTCCAACTTTCCAGTTGGCTTTTCTGCCTTTGTCCTGGAGAGAAGGGCAAGAAGGGAAGAAAATATTTTTGCACCTCAAAAATGCTGTAGAGAAGGATTATCACACCTACCTAAGGGCACTTGCTTGTTTGTTTATGAAGCACAAAGTATTTCTCTTGGACAGGCTCTGTTGCTGGCCTGTTTTGTGCCTTCCATTTATAATAAAGACATTAAAGATGCATCCCCCCCTTTTTAGGATGCTGTAAGTGAACAGTCGGATGACAAGAAAGAACACCAGAAACTCCTTGTTCTGACCCTGCTTTTTAATCACCGAGCACCACCCTGGCTACAAAACAGCCTCTGCTGATTTACCTGCTTACTAAAGCACCCCGCGGGCTGAGAGCGTTGTGTGCCAGGTGCCAAATCATATTTAACGGTGCACAGGTAAAGCATTCATCTCATCCCTGCTGCTGTGAGAAACCTCCTCACCTGCAGGAGAATCTAAAGCCACGAATTCCAAAGCAAAAGCAGAAAAGACAAGATTTGTACTCTTTGAGTGAATTCTAGCTGCTAAATGCTGCCTGCACCTGCACCGAGGGCACGTTCTGAGGCTGGGGGGAAGGACGCTCAATGCCCACTGACAGCAAGAGCGCAAAGATGCCAGCCAAGAAGGCAAAGGTTAAAGCTGCCTCAGCTTCCTCCACCAGCGAGCTGGGGGTCACCTTTCACCGTGATCTCTGAGGCTCAGAGCCACGAGCTACCACAGCCGCAAGGTGCAGATGCTCCTCGCTGCCCCAAGCAACTCTACCTGCAGACGTGCCACTCCTGGGACCTGGGTTATGACAGTCTCAAGATCAGATCAATCTGCTCCTGAAAGCGCCGATTGTCCTGGTGTTTCTGTAGCTGTCAAAGAACAACCTGGAACCGAGGCACTCATCTGATCAGACAGCGCTTCAGCACAGATTTGTCTTCAGCTTGACACATCGACATGAAGAGGAAGCAATTCCTCAAAGCAACCTCTCAAGCAGGGGTCTAATAAGGAGGCCAAGACCACGCGCTCAGACCTGAGCACGCCGCTCCGCAGAGAATCGGTTTCAAGCCTAAGATGTTTCACCCATCTCCCAGTCCCAGAGCGACAGAGACACCGTTACTGCCAAAGGCTGCATGTTCTGCAAAGCCAGGAGGTGACCAATGACTCGAGTGAGCAGCCAAGAATGTCACCACCAGGAGACAGCTGGGACCACCGGAACGGGCTGCAAATAGCCCCGTTCTCCCTCCCAGGAAGAGCTGCTCCACCTTCCGCTGTTCTAAAGAGCCCTTAGCATATAAAAGGAAGAGAGAGGCCCACAGAGCGCCTATTTCCTGCTCCCAGAGATCCTGGGGAAGACTGTTCTGGTGCTGGAGCTCAAGAATTTAACCTGCATTAGCAGAATGACAAAGTCAAGCTCTTAAGCGATTGCTAACCTGTGCTCACAAGTCCCAGATCACTAATTTCACAATATATATAAACCATGGCAGCTGGCGCCTAGCACTGCACACGCTGGCAGCATTGGCAGGAGCTGGGAAGTCAAGGGTGAGGGGATTAAGGGAAAGCCACACATGGGTTTAGTAACTTGGCTCTGGTAGGAATCTTCCTACTGCAGGGAGTTTGAGCAAAGCCACTCAGAGGGACCTGCTGGTTAATTAAAACTGGACTTCTGCTGGAGCAAAGGCGGCAGCGTAGCAGTAGGTATCCAAGGGGCATCGCTGTCAGTTAGCCTGGGGCAGGTTCATGGTCGATGTGTCAATGGTTATCTGGGGTTTTCTCCACTCCACTTTCTCCAAAGCTGTGAAAAAAGATTTCTTTTACAGCACTGAAGAGTCACAGGTTACAGATGGGAACCAACTGCACACTGGCGCTCTGTATCAGCTTCTGTAAGACGGCGCTGGCAAAAGGAGCCTTCAGTGGTCAGCAGCACAACAGCTCTGGTGATGCGTTATCTGAGTGCACTCATATCTCAGGTTCTTCGTGTCAGTACAGAGCTGAGAGTGTCCCAGTTGCCCAGATGTAATGTTTTTGTTCCAAGATTTAATGTTTTCTCCTACCAAGCACCAGCTCAGCATGCAAAACTCTGTTAATAACACCCAAGTGCATGGATGTTAAACCGTAACTGCTTTTAAACCTATTGGCTGTTAAGAGCTCAGCACCCCACCTTCACAGGGCAAAAACTCCCATGGAAGAGCAGAAAAACCCAGAAGTGCTTCCCGAGCTTCACTTTACCAACGGCATCATCGGATTTAGGTCCTGGCCTGGCATCCAGGACGCACGGTCTGCAAGCACTGCTGAGATGTGGAAGTGCCAAGGCAGGTTTCTGGCCTGCCCTGACTAAAACACCTTTTTTTTTTTTTTTAAGAAACAATACAAAAAGCGCGCCAGGTGCGCTGTAATGCCAGTGTGCCAGGTCAATAGAGGATGTCTACACAACAGAGGCGTTTGTCCTAATTTCTGGCACGGAAACACTTTTATAGCATTCTTGTCACGAAGAAACCCCGCTCTGTCTTCTCCAAAGCTCCGGGACCTGCTGCAGCTGCAGCGGCCGTGCTGGTACAACCCGCATCTTTGCCAAGTCTTTCCAACAGTTCTGCTTTACCTCGGCACAGCTGAGGTCACTCCTCTTCGTCTTCCAGCTGAGGAAGCAGCTCGCTGGCTTGGTGCGGAAGCGAAAGCTGGGAACACAGGAATCCAACTCTCCCTGCTAACGAAGCCACCGGGGCAGAGGGCTGGCACAGACCCGCCAGAGGCGTATGGGATCTGCTCTCCCTCCCGGCTCACAGAAGCAGCCCCGACCCCAAGCACTCCCAATGCTTTGCTGGGTGATGTCACCGCTGAGTCACATTCCCCAGATGAGCTCTGCCTTGCCACTCTTAAGGTTGTTATATGTTGTTTTTTTTTTTAAACGTACACAGGTTATGGAAAACCTTCAGGTAGACCACAGATCGGTAGGGAGGAGGTCCCACACAGCCGATGTCCGTGCTTTTCTTCCAGGCAGCTTTAACACGCTGCGTTCAGCAAAGAAGCTCTCCCCATTTTGCTCAGTGGCACCAGGCACGACTGCAACAAGCGCAGGTGTAGGCAGCACCCGCAGGTCCCAAACCCTTAACCAGTTTTTAGATAACACCGATTTTTTTCATGTAGTGGCTTTCCCTTAATCCATAACCCTTCTTTATCTGTATCAGGTGGCTCTCCTCCACTGTTCTCTGCCATTTTCCTCCCCAGGAGCAGGCACTGGGAATTGTTTCCAGAGGAAGGGTACTGCTGAAGCTACTCCATCTCCTCCACAGGAAAAGCCTGGAAGAACACATACTTCCTTTCCTTTCCCCTTTTATTTCTCATTTTTTAATTTCTGAAATCAACTCTGCGGCCTGGCAGCAAGTACCCATGAAGCAATGATGGTTCTTCACCCTCATTGTAACGTTTTATTTAACCTCAAAAAGAGCCAATTTCCCCGGGAAGCGCCCATTTGAGATGGGAAGGGGCAGCAAGAGGAAGTTTTCCTGAGACTGGCTCTTCCCCCAGAGCACCTCGCCACGCAGCAACGAATTCAATTCACCTGCTCCGCCTGATCTGTCAGACGCGCCTCCGACTCCAGCACACGCCACAGCGGTGGTCCTGAGGTGGTTTGAGGATCACCTATCGGCAGAATATCTTGGGTTTGTACGCTCAAATAACGCGGTCTTTTTGAAATAAGGCCCAGAGCTCACACCCTGAGTGCGGCCTAACAGCACCAGAGCACCGGTAGGCTAAACATTCTGATCCCAGCAGCAGTTCTGACCCGGGCAGCAGTAAGCAGCCCTCCTGCACTTTCATGGTGAACATCAGCGTAAGGAAACAGAGACCTCCTCGATCCAATTTGTAAGAAAGAACCACAAAGGTCACCCAACCGGGTGGTTTTCAGCAAACTAAAGGAGAAATTAAGGTGACAACCGGGTGCATCCAGAGTTAGTCAGATCCTGAAGGCAGTTCTCCTTTGGGAAACGGAGGAGCAACGCGCCAGATGACGGCTACCTTACAGCGCACCCCTTAGAGGCACTGCTACGAAAGGAAGGCAGAAGGTTGGAACTCGAAAGGACTCGCAAAGCGCCCGTTAAGGGGGAAAACTTTCAATTTCCTCAGCAGAACCTCCCCCCTGAAGGCAGCCCGGGGACTCTTTGCTTCCCCAGGGATACGGCAGGGACGGGGCAGGGCGATGGAAGGGACGGCCAGAGGGCCGGATGGCCGGCCAGCCGGATGGCCAGGCGGCCTGCGAAGGCCTGAGGAAGGGCTAAGGAGTGGGAGGGAAGGGCAGGGCGAAGGGAAGGGCGGCCCTGGGCCTGACAGGGGACTTTGGGCCTAACCCCGGGCAGCAGCTCCCCCTCTCACAGGGCCCAGAAAGGCTGATACGGGGGGAACACCTCAGCCCTCCCCCCAGCCCAGCCCGCCCTGCCTCAAGGCCCCGCGGCCTGCCCCCCCCCCCCCCTCAGGGCACCCCGACCCGCAGGGCTCGGGACGCGGCCTGCTCCCCCTCAGGGCAGCGGTGGGGAGCCGGGCCGGGCAGGAGGCCTTTCCCCCGCCCCCCGGTGGTCTATGAACGGCTCTAGTTACCGGCGAGCAGGGATTTTACCGAACCCCAGGGGACCAGGGCCGCCGCCGCCGCCGTCCCTCCTCGTCCCGCCGGGGCCGCGGCTCGGGCCGTCGCTTTCCTTACTGCCAGCCTCAAAGATGGCGCCCAACATACGGGCACCGCCGAGCTCCCGCTGCCAAGATGGCGGCCGGCACGGCTTCACCCCCGCCCACTTCCGCCCGGCCTCGCAGGAGGCGGTGAGCGAGTAGCACCGCCCCCAGCGGGAAGAAAAGCGGCGCGGGCGGGCCCTGCAAATAAATGGGCGAGCGGGCGGGCGACTTTTTTTTTTTAATCTATTTTTTATTTATTTATTTTTTCTTCTGGAGCTGCACCGCCAGCCCCAGACAAAGCCGCTCACAGCGGGGCCAGCAGAGCAATGCTTCCCCTTCCCTTCTCTGCCTGTGCCAAGATCGTGCCTCGCCTCTTGCCAGGAGGAGGGTGCTGACCACGTTGGTGCCAAGCTTCAACCCCCTGAGGCGGCCATTCCTCCACCACTGCAGCACTCTTTGCAAGCTGCAAGTTATTTTGGGTTCTTGTCATGGCTTTCTAGAGGCAGGCACACAGGTTCTGGATAATGCTGGGGCAGGACAAGCCTGCTTTAAGCCCAAACCTGCCTCCTTTACTTGTCTCCCCTCAGTCCAGGCCTACCCTCTGGGCCCAGCAGCACGCATCCTGCCTGCCCGAGGACCCGCAGGTTGGGCCCTATGGTAGCAGCAGAGAGCCCCCCATGTCTCTCCTGGGGTACAGATGGGTGAGGCAGCCCCGTCACTGCACAGACACCCACAGGACACGTCACCAGAGCTGCTATCAGCTTGGCAATTAAGTATGTGGGAGAGGAGCCCACGGCACAAAAGTATTCACGTCTGCTCTGGGCAAAGAAATAAACATTGGCTGTTTTTTTTCCCATTTAAATAGCTGAAAGCACCGCTAACAGTTTATTTCTTTGCGTCCAGCCTGTGCTAAGTTTAAAGAAAGAAGCACCTTCTGTTGAGGAGGTGGAAGATGCTGTCAGCAGAAACACCGTGCCTAGAATGGGAGCAGGGAAGGCAACGACGCTGCGGAATAAAGCTTTTACAACCTCTTCGTATCAGATGGCCGGGACTCCAAAGGTCAGACACCCAGCTAGGAAGCTGTAGATTGAATTTCCTCCTTGATAGCCTTGCCCAGCTCAATCTTACCATCCTGACTCAGCTCCAGAGAAAGCCTCTTATTAAAGGCACAGAGAAGCAACAGCTTCTCTACCAAAAACTAGGAGTTAAAGCAATCTAGTGAAAAAACTGTGCTTGGGAACAAGAATATTTCTGAGGCTAGATGCTTTTATTTCTCATTGTCACTCTTGTCTTGGCAAAGGGCCTCTACAAAGGCAAAAGAGTCTCAGCACTGAGGCAGGACATAGCTCAAACACCATCCCCAGAAGGTGGAGATCACAGCCTTGACTCACCCTAAAGGCATCTCAGAAAGGGCACCAGGTAAGAGGACAAGGAGGATTTTTGCTCTAGGGTTAGTTTGTCACATAGCCCAGGAGCCACTGGCTTTGACTAGCATTTGAAAACTGATTCTGGACCTTGCTCTGAGATGGAAGAAGCCGTCCTCTGCCTCTGAATAATGAGGCTTGCACAGAGAGAAAGCCCACTCTAACTACAGAGACACTTTCATAGCGATGGGGTCGCTTCTTGATCCCCATCCCTCTTTCCACCTTGCAGGCCCTACTTGCATGCTCTGCCTTGCTCGGATGAGAAGCTGAGCCATTCATCCAGCACCAGGAGAAGATGTGGGATTGATTTCACAAGCTGGTGGACACACTGAGGACGTCACAGTTACATGTGGGCACATTTTATTCTCTGGATGCACTCGCGCATTGTTTCTGCTCAACAGCCAAAGCTTTATTGATTCAAAACCATTTCCCTTCTCCCCCACCCCCAGCATGTTTTATTATTTTTTTTTAAATTTTTGTATATGTACCCCCTTTCCCACCCCTCAACTGCTCGTCCACTTCTGATTTGAGTATTCTCTTTGGAGTCTGTTTTCTCAGAAGAAGCTAACTGACAATTCATTCAAAATTTTCTTTCTCCCAAGAACCATATAAATTACATGCAAAACATTGTACATAGAGATTAATATCAAAATGCAATACAGATCAGGTGCACTTTAAGCTGGACTCTAAGATATGGCAAACACACCAGGGTACATATTGCTTTGAAACCACCATTGTTTTTAATGTCATGCATACCACATAATATTCAGCCTTTTGTTTTGTATTTTTCTGTTTTTATACAAAAATACCAGTGCTTATTATACTAGTTACTGGAAAAGAAAAAAAAAAAAAAAAGAATCAGATCTGCGTGCCCTCTTCAAATCAAAATTTTGTTGTGAGAGCACTGGATAAATATATATACACACACAAATGTTGGTTTAATACTGTATATATATATATATATATATATATTTATTTTAAGGGGAGGAAATAAACTAAAGGCAGTTTTAGCCATGGGCTTCTTTGAAGGAGAATTTATTTATTTATTTTTTTTCTGTTGAGCAGGAGGATATCAGAGACAGGCCAGAGCGACCAGCCAGCCTCAGTAGCAGGGGACAGCCTTGGCAAAGAGATGCTGGAGAGGAATAGCTATGTGCCAAGAACCCTGCTGGCTCTGCCCCCTAACCTCCCTGGCCGGGGCAGGAACAGAGGAGCATCACCCCTCGTCACCGTGCACCGCTGCCTGGGAGGTTTGGGGCTGCAGGAGTGCAGTTTACAGGTTGCAAGCTCCATGATGAACTTGTAGGAGCTGGACACGGGGCTGAGGAACACCCAGTGGTGGGTACAAGCATCCTTCCCCCGAGAGGTCAGAAGCCTGCAGGGATTATTCTTTGAGGTCCCTGCAGTTACGCAAGGGCTATGGAGGGCAACAGGAGCTGGCAACAGCATTGTGGAGGTGTGCTTCTCGGATTGGGGTTGGGGATTTCCCATTAACCCTAAGATCCTGTTATCACAAGAAGCATTTCTAAAGGGGCTCAGCACTACAGGACGTCTGCTCCTTGGCTGGGGAAAGCCAAAGGCTGCCCATGCTAAAATGTGGTTTAGTTTTTTTCCTTCTTGAGATTGTTTTATTTATTTTTTTAAATTTATTTTAAGCTTATTGCACAAAACCTTTGAAAATTAAGTATAACCCCTGTACAAATCAAAGAAAACCTAATCACAGAATGCAAATGCCTAAAAATGCCTGTTCAGCAACGCACACAGGACGTGATGTAATGTCTTTGGTACCAACCTGCCAATTTATTTCACAGAAAACCACCACCACCAGAGACCCTACTGTTATTAAGAACTGGATGCAAAATTATGTTCAGAGTGTTTTAATAACAAAGCATTCCAAGGCAAGTTAACACATATCACAGGGTATGACTTCGGTTCCTGTCTGGCATGGCACTCTCCCCCGTGCACACTCATGGCAGTTCAAACAAAGCAAAAAAAATAATAATAATAAAAAAAAATCTCCCCCTCTTTCAAGGCATGTTGCAGAGAGTCCCCAGAAGTTCATGCTGCCGACCATGCCTCTCCACGTAGAGCACCAATCTCCCCCAAACCTGTTTTTATAATGTCCTCAATAACTTAACCCAATAGTCATCTGCTGCCAGTATATCACTGAAACTAAACAGGAAAAAAAAAAATACTTTACATAAAAAGATGTATGCACAATAAACGTTTATACTTTAAGCAACCAGCCATACCAACATAATTTATATAAAAAAACATTTGTCTCATCCAACTAACGTCTAGTAGAAAGATGGCTGCTCAGAGAAAAGGAAGCTGACTGGCATCCGGTCGCTGATACACTGAATTTATTACCTGTCACTGAACTGCCGTCACGCGTCGTCGCGGGACTCGAGATTTTATTTTTTTATTTTTTTTCTTTAAACAAAATACATATGGCTGACGTAAAAATATCAGTTTTGATCTAAAGAAAACTATATATATACTTTTTTTTTTTTTTTGCATAATATTTATATATAATTATTTTCCCCCTCCTAACATGGAAACTAGAACAACAAAAATAGATCAGCTAATGAACAACCAGACCCTTGCGGCAACCCACCAGTCACAGATTTCTGGGAGCGACTTTAAGAGCCTCCAAAGTTGGCTTTTTGTTGTTTTTCATTGGTTTAAATTTATTTTTTTTTAAGCAGGTCTGAGGTAATAAAAAAAAATATAAGGAAAAAAAACAGTGCCCCCGGCCGGGGGGGGGTGGATGGGGTGTGGGTGGGGTGGTGGGGACGGGGGCGTTTAAATTTTTTTTTCTCTTTTTTTTTTTTTTGCAAGTATTTAAAATAGAAAAAAAGTGATCTTTTGAGCTATGTCCCCAAACCCCACGGCCACCCCTCTCTTACACCACTGGTGCACACCCAGGCAAGCAGCACCCCCGTGTCCTGCCCAAGGCATTTTTTCGGCTCGCGTGCAGGAGGAAGGGGAGGACAGCGATGGGTTTTTGGCTGCGTGGGCAGGGGCCGGTGTCTCGACACTCGGATTTGCAATTGAGAGGGGCAGTGGTGGCAATTTCTCCTTGCTGTTGGCAGTGTACGGAGCCCAGCCTTCACCCCCCCTCTCCCCTTGCCAGCATTGGGGAGGGACGGGTGGGTGGGTGCTGGGCAACGAAACAAAGACACTTGGTTTTTGCTGTTGTCGTTTAAGGAACACTTATTTCTTGGCAAAGTACTGGGCCCTCGCGTGGCAGGCGGTGCTGCAGGCAGTGCTCGGAGAAGGCACGGGAGATTCTGCTGTGCGTTCTTAAAGGAAAGGAAAAAGAAGAAACCAGCCAGCCCCCCCTCTCGTGGGCACCTCTGCTTACAGGGACAGAGGCCGGGCAAAGACATCGTACAGCCAGTTATGACCAGGTTCTCTCTGCTTCCAACCAAACCAAGCCAAATGGGACAAGGGACAGAAGGCTGCAGAGCTGTTTCCAGCCCCAACCACCCAAAGCCAACAACCAGGGGTGAACCCATGAGGAAAAAAATAAAATAAAAAACCTAAGCAAAGCAAACTCCTGCCTCCTGCTCTGCCCCCTTCTTGCCTTTGCAAGAGGGTAGGGTCAGAGCTGACTTGCCCAGCACCCCGGGACCTCTGCTCTGCACCCCGAGGCTCTCACCCTGGGGAGAAACAGGAGACCGAGGTGAGGCAGGATGCGGGGTGAAGAGATGATCTTCAAAAAAAACAAAACAAAAAAAAAAGGAAAAAAAAAGCAGCAAGTGAGGCATGCAGCACCCCCCGGGAGCCCTGCGGCCAGCCGGCCAGCCTGCCACCTCCACAAGGGAGCCCCTTCCCTGGCAATCATGGCTCATCCCACTGGCCATGGAGACCCCCTCCCTTCCAGGGGCCATGCAGACAGCCTGACTTGCCCCTTCCATGGTATAAACTGACCCAGCCGTACCACCAATAACCCACTGCTCATCCTCCTACCGCTTGGGAAGGGATGCGCGGAGCTGGTGGGCGCCGCTGGAGCGTCCTCCGGGGCTCCTCGGCACTTAGCTGCAGCTCGTACTCCGAGGCCGAAGGATTATTTAGCCCAGCTGAACACACAAGCCAGAACAGGGAAAAAAAAACAAAAAAAAAACAAAAAAAACCCCTCTGCTCCTGACAGCTGGGGCTGTTAAAGCCTTACAGGGCTCTCGCCAAAAGTTTCACGGCCGTTCGCGAGCAGAAGAGATGCATTTCTTAGGATTCCCCAGGAAAGAGCCCTGCTGCTCACCACCACGGTTCTTCCTCACCCCCTTTACACTGCCAGTTCACCTGCACCTAACTTGGTAGGAGAAAAATAAATCCGAATCTTTCACGGCCAGCAAGGTTACAGCCGAGTCGCTTTCATTCCTTGTCTACCAGTCACTGCTTTGGAAACAGAGAGAAACGTGTGCGCACGCAGAGGAGGAGCTGGAAAGGCTAGGTACCATTTTTTCAAGGTGGAAGACTGGTGTACATCCCTGCATCTATCAACCTGCGAGTAAACACCTTCCTCCTGGCTGTTTGCTTTTTTTTTATTTTTATTTTTATTTTTTTAAACTTGTCGCACTACAGTGCTAACTCCCCCCCCCCACTTCCCACTGTGAAGTTCCTGGGGGCAAATCCCACAAGCAAAGAACAAACCCCAACATTAGAAGAAAACCTTAAAAACCACAAGTGGAAAAATGAAAGTCAGAAGTGCAGCCCCCAGCCCTCGGGCAGGGAGCGTGCATGTAAGACTACAACAATTTGAACTTTTCTTTGAACATGCATTTTCTCAAAGTGAAAACCCCCCTACGGACGCGTGGAGCCCAACTCCTGGAGAGGAAATGACCTGGCTGTTTCACTTGGGCGAGTACCACTGAAAATCAGGGATGAAGATGCACAAAATTTTGGCGTAGCCCCTCTCCCGACACCCAGCATCGTGGTACTCCGGTTCCCACAGCTAAATAATCGTTTAAAAAAAAAAATAAGAAAAAAAAAAACAAAACCCCCCCAAAACGATATACGTATGAGCAGTTTGACACGAAGTGACCGCAGTGTGTGATCAGTTACTGGTGCCAACATCACACAGGGCGCGGGGCGAAGGTGGAGGAGGAGGAGGAGGAGGAGGAGGAGGAGGGGGTCGAAGTTCTAAGGTCAAACCGATGTCTCCAAGCTGTGTAAGGGGCTTTCGGGCTCCGGGAAGGTGACCTCGGTTTGATCGCTGTCCACTGCATTGTTATTTCTGTTGAGGGATGTCGATCCACCCAGGCTATCCCCACCTCGCTTTTTGAGTCCGTCGGTCTCGGGGTCGTCTTCAGCGCTGTCAAGGAATGGTGTTCGAGGCTCGTCTTCCTCCAGGATGAACTCCGGGTGAGTCATGAAGTTATGGATGGAGCTTCTGGACTCGGGTTTCTCGAGGCCTTCGTACAAGGAGCTACGGAACGCATTCACCACTTTGATCTGCCGGGAGGCGAGGGCGCGGAGCATGGGGGGCAAACAAAAGAGGGGTTAGTAGCGGCTAGGAGAGGCCAGAGCTCCCAGGAGAAACTAAAAATAAAGACAATGAAACAAAAAGGACAACAACAACAACATCACCACCACTGAACACACAGCTAAGTCAAAATGAGAGATTCTATGGTGAACTAGGAGGGCCAACATGGATCAGACTCAGGCACTAGGTGTGTGATGGGGAATCAACCGACTATGGGGCGACTTCAGAAGCTGCAAGAAAAGACATAAAAAAAAAAAACTCAAAAAAAAACAACAACAGATCACTTCGAATGAATGGAAGCCAAACTGCATTAGTTGTCATTACGTGTGCGCACGCGTATCTGTGTGTATCAACGAGGACAAAAAAAAGTGGAACTACGACTCAAAAAAGAGGTGGGTTAGACAAAGAGTGGGTTTGCTTCAAGGCAAAAAAAAAAAAAAACTCTACTGTGGGAGCAACGTGTTTGTTTGCTTCGCTTTTTAGTCCTACAGAAAGGAACGGGCTTTAAAAAGGCGTCACTGGCTTTTCAAGCCCACGTGCAGCAGTAGGTCCGAGTGGGTGCCACGAGCAGCAGAACGGGCCCCAGCCAAGCATGCAGGAAGGAAGCCAGACGCCCGCGAGCTTCCCCACACTGCTGCCACCTGGATCCCGGGCTGGAGCTCTGCGTCCTGCCCTGCAGCAACGCGCCCGAGAGGTTCCCAAAGGCAGCTATTCTTGCGGATGCTCTGCACGGAAAACAACCCCAAACCTTGCTAGGACCGCTCGCTGCTCCCACGAGTAGCCAGGGGAGCTGTCAGCACTGCCAAAAGCCAGGCTCGATGGTATGGCAAGCAGGAGATCCAGAGCCCAGGTTGGGCAGGCAGCCTACGGCCGTGCCACCTGCGTAGCACCGGGAGAGGTCTGGAAACCAGCCAGGACAGAGGCCACCGCTGGATCCACTGCTCCTGCAGAAACCCGGCCTTGGAAAACCTCTTCCAGCCCTCCCTCTGCAGCTGGGTCGCAGTCGTTGGGTCGGATGGGTGCTGAGGGGGCAGAAGGCAGCGATGCTCAGGGTGCCCCAGCACCCCCGGGCAGTGGCGTGCGGGCGCTGGCGTGCGTGGGGCGACCAACGCGGGCACAAAAGTGCTCCAGCCCCCGCGGGTGACTCGGGGCTGCGGTCACTCGAAGATGTCAAAAGGCATCACTGAACGAGAGCGTTGCAATCTGCGGCTTTCCAAGCGGAGCTGACAAACCGAGCTGAAGGCTTCCAAGCCTGGAAGGACCTGGTGAAATCGCCCAGCTTTGCCTTTTACTGCAAAGCCGGGAGCTACCCAGCACAGAGTGCTCTCCAAAGCATCTCTTGGGTTGCTCCGTCGCATCTTCCACTGATCTTCCCTGCTGCCTCTCCCCAGAGGTCCCCATCCTGCCGCAGCAGCTCACACCAGCACCCTCCTGGCTCGTGGCACCCTCCCAGCTGCCAGGGAACTGCCTCGAAGTCGGTAACACCTCCCCGCAGCAGCAGCAGCCCTGCTCCGTCCGTCTCCTGCCCCACAGAAGCAGCCCTGCTAGTCACAGGCCACCTCCGCCTGCTCCCCATCCACGTCCCCTGCCTGCTCTCACGGTGGCACTGTTGGCTGAAGCTCGGGCACAAAGAGGAGAGCCACAGATCGCATAGATGGGCTGCTCTCCGCAGCATCCCCACGCTGCGCCTCTGCAGCCTCCCCATCACTCAGCCGGCAGCAGAGGGAGCAGAGAGTGCAGGGCTGCTTGGAGAATGATTCAGGGATCCTCCCATAAGCTGACGAGGCTGGAAATACACGTGGGTGCTGCCGCTTCTTCGGGAACGGGCTGCGGAGCTGGTGGGTGAACAGAGAGATACACCCCTTGTCCGGGGAGATGAGCCAGGTTAAGCGGTCACCTCGGTCCGATGCTAGGAGGGAAATCGCCACGCGGCACAGCTGGCGAGAGCCTCCTGGGGGTCTTTGGTCTCAGCACAAACAGCACCCACAGAAGCAGGCCAGAGAAGTTACTCCGAGACAACTCCCGTGCCTGAAACCCTGGGGGTTTACCTGCAGGATGCTCCGGGGCTCCCCTCCTGTGGGGGTGCCCTTCCGAGCCCGCTGTGGGTCAGAGCAGCGGTGCCACCCCACGCTGGGCAGCAGCACGGCGTCCCCAGGGGTGCAGCACACCTTCTGGAGACAAACCAGCCAGCTCCAGCACGCACACGAGCTGGGCGAGACACCCCCGAGGAGATGAGCGTGGGCCGGGTACCCCCACGATGCTGGAGCACCAGCTGGCTGCGGGAAGGGAAGGTTTGCGTGGCTGGGAACGGGAATTCGGAGCTGCCTGCGGCACTAGCGACCGCAGCAAGATCCTGGATAAATTCAGGAATTAGGGTGAATGCACGGGACAAGACAGACCACTGAGCAGACCGCCTCGTGCCGAGACCGATGACCTGTCACTTCGTCAGCATCCCGAGAACGGCAACCGCAACAACGGCCAGAAGCACCGACTGCTCAAAGGCAGCGTGCAAAACCACCTAAACCACACGCAGCCAGCCTGGACAAGCTAGGGAGAGCCCAGGTGCCCCACAGCTAGGTGGTGAGCCCAGTACAAGCTCCAGCAGAGCAAGGAGCAGCCTGCAAGAAGCCCTCCCCACACCACTTCAGGCGCTGGTGAGCCCAGACCCTGCCTAACCACATCAGTGCCGTCTGCTCCGCCAACAGCGTCTGCTCCACCTGTCCCCAGGTATTTTGGTTTGAGCAGCTCCCTCAAACAGCTGATGCAAAATCAGTTCAGCCGTTCCCTTGTCAAAAGGAGCTTGGCGTAACCTCTGAGCTTGGCATAAATCCTCATTTCACACCAACACTGCAAAGAGCTGGGCAAAAGCCGCTGCCCACACGGAGGTGGAATTACGTCCCCTGCACGATGCTCCAGCACCGACCCAGGGCTTGCTGGGCCCAACTGCCTCAAACCAGGTCCAAAAGTCCCCAAGAGGCCCGGGGTTTGCTCCGCAGACCACCTCCTGGAGTCACTCCCGACATTTCCCTCTCCTCCGACGCCCCCAAGGTCCTCACCCGGGGCTGCCAAGGTCCAGCCCCGGGGAGCTCGTCTCAGAAACGAGGTGGGAGGCAGCGGGACGCCGTCAGCCTGCACGGGGGGAAGAGGAGCGCAGAGCGAGGGAAGGAAAGCGGCAGAGGGCGTAGAGAAAAGTCCAGAGAGAGAACAGAGGAAGGCTCAGCAGCCTGGGTTAGCCTTTGGTGAGGTCGGTTGTTGCCTGGAAGGACACGTGCCATCCAGGTTATCTAGCCCCCTGCTGCAGGAAGGGGGGGGGAACATCAATCCGCAGACTGCAAAGAAATCTGCATTTGGATTTTCTCCGCCCAAACCCCCCTGCCCCGAGACCCCGCTAACGGGTTTTCTGCCCATCAAAGTCCCGGCGGTGCAGAGATGCGGTCAGGAACAGGAGGCGGCCGCACCGCCGCAGGAACACGGGGGTTAAACAAAACAAAACCCAGGCACCGGTGGTGGCTAAACAGAGAGAAAACAAAATTACCAAAAAAATTCTCTCTTCTCTCCCACAGTTGCGTAAACAGCGGGGACTGAGAGCTATTCAAAAAGTCGCCGAGGGTATTGCTTTAATAAGAGAACGAGGAAAATGACTGTGCAATAATAATAATAATAAAAAAAAAGCCAATTATGTGGGAAAGACACGCTACCTACTCACAGCCTGGCACAGCCCTGCGGAGAGAACTCGGCTCCCGTGCTCGTGGGCCACATCAGAGGGAGGGCAACCCCCTCGCAGGGGCTTGGGGCTGGGAACCCACGGCCGGCCGCGGGGATCCCGCTGGGCCCAGCCACGTTTTCTGTCTCCGTTTGCATGCAGAAAGTCGCGGGCGCAGAACGGAGCGGCCAGCCGGGCCCCGCTGAGCTGCTGCACGGGGCAGCGACGCTCTGGGGACACCGGGGGACAAACGGAGGCCCCCCCCCCGCGGTGTCCCCGCAGAGCCGTGCCACGCTTCGGTGTGCTCCTTGCCACGGCAGCGATGGCATTTACGCGGAGCTGCGGCACGTGCGCTCCAGCGCCGTCCTGCCCGGGGCTGGCTCCAGCCTCGAGGCAGGACTCTGGGGGGGGTCCCCAGGGTGCACAGCGGGACCCCGGCCTCGGCACGGGGACCCTCAGCCTTGTCCCAAACGGCATGCAGGTTAACCCACGGCACGCGGGGACCGCTCGCTTCCAAGCCAGCTCCGATCCGGGGGGCTCAGCTGTGGCTGAGCCGCAGTGACCGGCTGCTCGCGCACCGCCGAGCCCCCCCGATCACGGCAGCAGCCATCAAACCTCTCCTTGTACTCGTGCAAAAAGGCAGAGAGCATGCAGGCGGCCCCTGGCCGCAGCCCAGCCGGCCCTCAGTAGCGTGCTGACTGCTGTGGGAAGGGTCCGAGAGGTTGCTTTGCTCTCTAAACGGATTTAGGGTTTCGGTAAAGCAACTTCTCCGCCAGCCTCCTTGGGGCCGCAGCGCTCCCTTCTCACAGCAAGGCTCTGAGCTGCTGAGAAAGGCACGGTTCTTTCAACAAGAACCCCCCCAAATTTGCACCCCTCGGGAGGACGGACCCGTAGGTCAAATCCTGCAAAGGAGGAGAAGAGGTGAAAGAGAAGGAAGCAACGAGGAATGGGGTGGGGACGGACCTGAGAGTACCATCGGCTCGTTCGAGGTGCAACGGCGTGACAAATTAAGATTTGTTTTTCAAGGATCTCCCGCCCCATCCTTCACTTTAGAGATCAGTGCGTCAGTCAAGGGTCAGAGGGAGAGAGAACAGGCTGGGGGAGGCTGTGCAGGTGCTCGCTGTGGTTATTAGAAGTCATGCATTGTAATAGACTATCACTCACTGCCCGCAGGAGGAGATGCAGCAGCAGCAGCAACAGCAGAAGTGGTGGGAGTGGAATTGACGGAGGAAAGAGCTACATGGGTTGGGCTAGAAACATTTTTTACATCGTGGTGCTGGCTCACGATGGAAGGCTGTCTCCTGAGGGCTCCCTGCAAAGAGGAGGCGCCGGTCTGGAATGTGTAAACTACGTCCATCTGCAAAGAATCAGAGAGTGAGATAGCGTCGCCCCGGGCAGAGACAGGGAGAGGGGTCGGGGACAGAGGGAGCGGGGTTCGGGCAGGCACACAGGGACAGGAAGGAAGAAGGAGGGACGGAGAGGGGGGAAGGAAAGAGGAGAGCCCCCCGCCCACGCTCCCGCAAACCCGCAGGGGTTCGGTGGGTGGCCGGGAGCAGAGGGGAGGCGGGCTCCAGCCCCGGCAGGTGCGAGAGGTGCGGGGTTCATCCCCAGAAGTGCGGGGTTTGTCCCACCACCGAGAGAGGTGAGGGAGTGGGGGAGCACCCCGGGTTACCCCGACAGTCTGCAGGAGGAGCAGAGAGAGGCAGAGGGCAGGCAGAAGTGGGAGCTGGCAGCCGGCGGGCTGGAAACTGCACCGGGAGAGCGTTTGGGGTCCCTCAGCCCCACGGGGCCGCGGTGGGCACCCAGTGCTGGGGCCGTGCCACGAGGCATCGCAGCCTCCCAGCCGGGGCTGCGGAGGGCTCGGGGGGGGCAGCTGGTAGGGAAGCAGTGAGGCAGCACCCCCAGGGGGGCTCCGGGCACCTTCCAGGGCAGCAGGGCCCGAGCTGGGTCAGTGCCATCCCAAACTCTTCCCCCCAGGATGTCCCCAGCCCCACGGCTCCTCGCTGCTCCCCTGGGGAAGGGCCAGACTGATTCACCCCGGAGATGCTTCGCGTCCTGCTCTGCTCCTTGCCCAGCCCGACCTCCATCCCCCAGCGGGGTGCTGGGCCCCGGCACACCCGGCTGGCCGGGGGGAACGGCCTCACACTTCTCCTTCAGGCTCGCTGACCGGGGCACAAACCCGTGCGACGCTCGGGTTTGACCTGCTGCTGCTCTGCTCAGCGCGCAGGGCACCACGGCCAGAAGAGAGACGCTGAAGCAGCCCCGGGACTTGCCAACAGCTGCAACGTCCAGGAGCATTTTTTTCTTTTCCATATTCTAATAACAAAAGCTCGTTGGAGCACAGGTCCGCCACAGGCTGCAGGAGGGAGACCCCAGAGCCTGCGGGTCCACGTTCGTACCTACCAGGACACCTGGATTGCCTCCCAAAGCCTGCAGCTCCCAGGGGAACCAGCCGGGGGGAGCAGGCAGCTCGGCCCCCACCGGCGCTGCCCCTACACCTCGAGATCCTCAAGGTGATGTCTCCCAAAGGAGAAGCCAACACGGCTTCTCCGGTCCCCGTGCCTGGGGCATTTTGGCTGGCCCGAGTAGTTTTAGGGCTGGAGAAAAGGGAACGAAGAGTGATGCAGCTCTGTGTGCCCGCAGAGGTGGGACCTACAGCTTCGTGCCATGGGGCAGCTCTGCCCCAGGCCTCGAGGGAAAAACAGGAGCTCTCCCTGCCCCGAGCAGCCAACTATCCAGGTGGGGAAAACAAAACAAAAAAAAACCTTTGGGGAAAAAAACCAACTGGTGTAAAAGCCATCTTAACCAATCCTCCTCCCTGCCTCTGCTGCAGGACTGAGAGCACCAGGCAAGGAGCCAGGGGAGCTGGCAGGGAGGGATGGCAACAGCCCCGGCGGGCAGAGGGAGGCGATGCTTGCTCACAGCAGGGGGCTCTGCTGGGAAGCTGGCAGCACCCAGCACGGCCGGGAGAACCGAGGGTGCCAGGTTTGGTGGCTGCTCGCTGAGCCCCAAGGGGGAGCTTAGAGATTACGGCTGGCTCTCGAGAGCACCAGCAGCCTCCTGGCACGGGGAGCAAACCTTCCCCAGGCAGCTCGGGCTCTGCCCAAGCCCACTGAGAGCTCACATCGACCCAGAGCGGGAGCCAGCCCCGCTGCAAGCCTCTGGAGCGGGGCAGGCAGGAGCTGGGTGCCCCATGATGCAGCCCCATGGGGTCGATCCCCGGTGGGCACCGCGTGTGGCTCCAGCGCTGACTCGCTGCTGAGCAAGGTGCCCGCGGGCAGTGGGCTGCAGGACACCCAGATCTGCGTCAGAACAGCCCCGTTCCTCCCCCTGCCCCAAGCCATCCCGGCAGGCCAGGCCATCCCGGTTTCCCAAAAACCGGGGCAGACCCCGAAAGGCACAGGTGGTGGGAGAAGTCTAGCCCAGGAGGCGATGGCATCCTCCGAGCAGCAGCCGTCGCCTCTTTCTAGAGGGAGCCCCTGGAGAGAAAGAAAGAGAAAGAGAGAAAGAGAGAGAAGAAAGCCCCCCAGGACCCCCCGCCCCACAGTACCTGTGTCTGTATCCTGTTGAGCCCCCTGAACCACAGGATCTGCCCCCGCCGCAGCTCCATCTCCGCGTGGTCGATCTCATCCACGTCCTCGGGCAGCTCCTCCTCTGGGATCTCCTCCTTGGTGATGCCGTGGCCGGCTTCCTTCAGGAACTTCAGGTGGCTGGTCGGGACGGTGCAGATCAGCTGGGGGGAGGCAGGGGGAGCAGGGCTCAGCCCACGGGCCGGGGCAGCACGGAGCCCCCGGCCAGCAGCGTTCCCCTGGGGAGCAGCCCTGCGGCGAGCTGCCAGGGCTCAGCCCGGAGATGCCAGCCCTGGAATCACCCCCAGGGCAAGCAGGGTGGGAACGAGGAGTCTTCTCGTCCTCCTCCTCTCTGCTGGTGTGGTTTTAGGATGGAGCATCATCTCCTGCCCCAGCACTGAATAAATGGTGGGGCGGTGAGGCAGAGGGAAAGGAAAGGCGGGCTGGGCTGGGATCCCATCCAGGCACGGAAGAACAGGGCGGATGGGTTTTTCTGTAGGCTGGCTCTTACCTGGCCCCAGAGGAGCTCTCCCACTCCGATAAAAATACACCAGAACCACTGGCTCAGGGTGAGCCCAGAGCAGCTGAAGGGCTTCCCACCGAACTCCACAATGATGATCTGCGGCACAGGAGGGAACAAGTCACACCCCGGGAGCTCAGAAGGCTGCAACGCGCAGCCACGGGAAGAAAAGGTCCCCCATAACCCCCAGAACCCCACGTATCCCCTTCCCAGGGATGATAACTGGGGCAAGGACCTCATATCTATGCTAGCAAAGACACCAGAGGCGTGCTGCCAGCTCTGGCACCTCCTGACACACTCTAGACCCCCCGTGTCATTAAGAAGCTGCTGGAGAAGAATAAGGGGAAAGAACAGGGCTATGGGGAGGCACAGCAGCACCCATGGGTCCTCCCAGCCCCACCGTCTTTCCCCTTTCCTTAAATCCTACCCCACGGCCTCACCTGGGCTGCAAAAGTCCCCAGCACCACCGTGCAGAAGATGGGGTTGCGATAGATGGCCTCGAAGACGTTCCTCTCCCCGTGGATCTTGCGCGCGTTGATCTCGTTGAAGAGCTGCATCATGACGAAGGTGTTGAAGACGATGGTGTAGTGCTCGGTGGGCGGCGAGTGGAGCGGGGCGTTGCGGCCGCTGTCGATGTCAAACAGCTTCTCCCCTAAGCAGGTGAGGGGGTTTTGGGGTGGGGATGGGCAAGGAAAAGAGAAGATGAGATCCTGATCCTTACCTCTGCTATGCACCAGTGTTAGGATCCTAAGGTCTCAGCCTAAGTCCTCTATCATCACCCCTCTGCTTCCCATCCCAGCAGCTCCGTGTTGGCCAACGTGGGGTCCCCAACACCACCGAGGGTCTGGTGGCCATCTGCCTTTTTTATCCCCACCCCAGTTTCTCAGGGTCTCGAAGCTCACCCACAAAAAGCAGCGTGAAAATGATAGTGAGCTGGTAGACGGCGTGCCCCAGGATGTTCTTCATCATGGTGCGGGAGATGAGCGGCTTGTTGCGGCCGTATGGCTTGCGGAGCAGCAGCGACTCGGAGGGGGGCTCGGTGGCCAGGGCTAAGGAGGCAAAGGTGTCCATGATCAGGTTCACCCACAGCATCTGCACGGCCTTCAGGGGGGAGTCCTGCAGGGAGACGAGGCAGAAATGCGTCACACCACCAAACCTGCCCCATTTTCGGGTTGTTTCACTCCCCGTGCCCAGCCCGGCAGCCCTGTACCTGCGTGATGCAGGCGCCCGTGAAAGCCACGATGACGGCCACGACGTTGACGGTCAGCTGGAACTGCAGGAACTTGGAGATGCTGTCGTAGACGTTGCGGCCCCACATCACCGCCTTGACGATGCTGGTGAAGTTGTCGTCCGTCAGGATGATGTCCGAAGCCTCCTTCGCCACGTCGGTGCCTGCGATGCCCTTGAGGGCCGGGGAGGAAGCGGCAGGGATGAGGCACGGCGCGAGCCCCGCGCTCTCCATCTGCCCGGCTCCACGATGCTGCTTCTTCCCCAAAAACAGCCCCAAGAGAAGACCCCGCTGCAGCCAGGAGCTGATGCCAGCCCTGCCCTTGGCTCCCAGGCCTTGCTCCATGCAGCAAACCGAGCGCAGAGGCTCAGCCTTCGAGGACAGGCACGGCTCAGCTCCAAACCGGGGCTCTGGCTCAGTGCAGTGCGTCACCCTGAGCTGTCAGCGCTCCTGATGGGCCACGCTGCAGCAAAGCAGCAGCCCCACAGCCCCCCCAAAGTCACTGCAGGGTCTCAGCACAGTGAGATTTGCTCTGTAGGAGCTGGGCTCGCTGCATTTCTCACCGCCTGGACGGGGAGGTGCTCGCTTGGCACTGCACACACCCAGCGGTGCCCTGCAAGGAGCCTGTCCCCTGGCCAAATCCCCCAGAAGCTTTCTGGAGGTTTGCAAAACCTGCCTGAGATGGGAACCCCCCTGCTTGTGGGGGGCAGGAGCTTCAAAGGGAAGCTGCATGGAGTCACAGCGAGCTCCAGGGCACTGCTAGACCTCCCAGCTCAGCACCCTTGGCCACTGGGTGCAGGACCCTAGTGCTCCATGAGTGTTGTGTCACCTTCAGCTTGACACCATCCCCTAAATGGGGCAGAGAAGCCAGGCTACTGGAGGATTGTTTTCCATCAGTTGTTCACTAACAGTCCTAGAAAGTTCCTGAGAATTCGATCAAACCTCCAAAGAGAGTTTCTTCTTCCTTTCTAAGCCACCAAGGAAGATTTGGAAGAGCTTCATCGCTCCACGGGTGATTCGAGAGTTCAGAAAAACCAAGCGGGTCATCGGTTTCTCTCCCCAGAAAGCAAAGCCACCCCCGAAGCTGGGAGCACCCCGTGGCGATCCCACTGCCATCCCTACCATGGCAAACCCAACGTCGGCTTTCTTCAGCGCTGGGCCGTCGTTGGTCCCATCCCCGGTGACAGCCACGACCTGCCTCTGGTCACCAACGGTGCTGTCGATGATTCCTGCAGCAGGGACAAGCAGCGCGGAGAAAGTCAGCTCCGAGGGCAGCCTCCAGCACAGGTTACGCTACAAAAGCACCCGGGCAGGGCAGACCGAGGGGCTTTGGGGAGGGGAGGCAGCCGCAGGGGGCTGCCACGCACCCACCTTTGACAAGCGTGTGCTTATCCGTCGGGGAGGAGCGGGCCAGCACGCGCAGCTTGGGCCAGATCTTGTCCAGCTGCTCCTGTTCCACCTGCAGGACACGGCGGATGTGAGCAGGGCAGGGCCCCCCCAGATCCCTTTTCCGCCCCACCAGAGAGCACAAACCCCAAAACCCCTCGCTTCGAGGCTCCCCGAGGACCCCACCTCGCCCTTCTCGTTGCGGATGAGCCGGTTGAACTCCTTCCCCTCCAGGCACAAGAAGTCCTCCCCCGGCAGCAGGATGCCGCACTTGGTGGCGATGGCGCGGGCGGTGTTGATGTTGTCCCCCGTCACCATGCGGACGGTGATGCCCGCGCGCTGGCACTTCAGGATGGCATCGGGCACCTGGGGACAAGCACGGGCAGCGGGTGGGCGGGCAGGGCAAGGCCACGCGGCTCCTCTGCCACCCTCCCCAAGTGTCACCCCCCATCCCCAGATGGATCCGGGCAGGGTCTCGGTGCAGCCATGAGCACCGTTTAACACCCACCTGCACCACAGCTGGGTGCTCAGCCTGGGGACCAGCTGCTGAACCTAAAGCTGCCCCCCCAAAACCAGCTGAGCCATTTATCCCTGGAGGTACGGAGAGGCCCCCAGGGACCAGAGCATCCCGGAGAGCGGCTCCCCAGGGAGGGTAACCTCGTTGCCCCCTCCCCACCACGCTGAGGAGCCGGGTGCCAAGGCAATCCATCAAAACGGGGGCATCCCCCCCTCCCCAACCCCCCCACGGCTCCGGCAGCACGTTGCTGCCCTAATGGGTTTATCTATTACGGAGCGGTGGGGGAAGAGGATATTAGTGAGGAATTAGCAAATCGAATCACGGCCTCCAGAGCCGGTGCAGACGGGGCATCTGTAATGCAATTCCCAGGCCCAGATACTTGAACATCTAATAAGGAAAGATGCAAGCAAGGCAGGAGCACGGGGCCAAGCTCCGAAATGTAATCAAGAGGCAGGTAGCGGGGGGTTTATTGCATTAGGCCCGCTGCCTGCCCGGCACCCCCGTGGTGGATGGGGGCAGCGAGCTGCAAGGAGGGGGGAAAATTGACCAGATCAGTCCTGCCCTCTCCAACACCCTCGTCACTCCTGCCTGGCATCTCCGTGCACCTTAGGGCTGCACAGGGAAGGAGTCGGGCTGGTGCACAGATCCCTGCACCAGTAAAGGAGCAGGGTTTGGGGGGAAGCAGGATGCCACCAGGTCCTTCTGTCTGGGTATGGGAGGGAAATGGCAGCACACAGCATCCTGGTGCAATTCGGGGATGGATGTGCAGGAGATGCTCGTGCTTCCCAATGGGACTCACGATCCTGAGGGATGTGGAAAAGGGCTCCTGGCCCGGGAACGGGGCTGGGACAAGGACAGTGTGGGGGCTTTGGTACCTCTGGCCGCACAGGGTCCTCTATCCCGACCACGGCGATGCAGGTCAGGTCGGACAGGATCTCATTCTCACTGTCCCAGTCGGGCTCGGCATCGGCAGGGAAGTCGCGGAAGGCCAGGCAGATGGTCCGCAGCCCGTGGCACGCCATGGGCTCGATGACCTTCTTCACCATCTCATCCCGGTCCTTTGTCTTGAACACCCGGGGGTCACCGTTCTTGTCCAGGATCTTGGTGCACCTACGTGGGAGCGGGACAGGAGGGTGAGGGAGATGGGCAGGGCAGAGGCACGCTGCCTGCTCGGCGATCCACCCCCTGACACTCAGTTTTCCTGCCTGTAAAATGGGCGCATCCCCCTGACCCAGGGCTGCCTACAGCTTTACCAAAACCACGCTACCAAGAGCCAACATTTCGCCCAGAGCACCTCCTGATGCTCAGCCCCTTCCTCCCCGCTCCACAAGGGCTGGGCACCCCCTTCACCCTCAGCTCCCCCACAACATCTCCACAGCACATTGAAAGCCTGAAGCCCCCAGGGAAAGGACCCAGAGAGCAAAGAGGGGACAGTTACTTGCGGAGGATGATCTCGGAGGCTCCTTTGCTGTACATGCGGAAGCCGCCGTTGCCGTTCTTCAGCACCGTGCTCATGGACTTGCGCACCGAGTTGAAGGTGTAGACCTTGTAGAGCTTCTCCTCCGGCACCTCGTTGCGCACAGCCTGGTAATCCTGCTTCAGGTCCAGCACGAAACCCAGCAGGGCGCACTCCGTCTTGTTCCCCACTTGCCGGGGTAGCCCCCCTTCCTTCTCTGGTGGCTGGAGGGGAAAAAAAGGAAAGAAAACACAACGTCAAACCTGGGGATGGCAGGATGGGAGCTGTAGGGATGGTCAACGGTGGTGGGAAGTCAAGGCTTTGGCTCTCCAAGAGCCTGCTCACCAGGATCTTGGATGTGTAGGCAGAGTTGATGGCGACACCGTTGACGATGAGGTCCAGGATCTTGGGCAGGATGGCTTCGGGGTCGGGGATCTGGCGGTAGTGGGTGTCCCCCACGTAGGCCTGCACCACGGTCATGCGGTTCATGGTGAGCGTGCCCGTCTTGTCCGAGCAGATGGCGGTGGCGTTCCCCATGGTCTCGCACGCGTCGAGATGTCTCACCAGGTTGTTGTCCTTCATCATTTTCTGCAGCAGGCAGTGCAGCCAGCAAGGTTAGAGCCAGAAGCCTGAATTTCCCCCATAAAGCCCTCTACATACCCCCCCTAGTGCCCCCACGGGCCTCACCTTCACGGAGTAGGCCAGGGAGATGGTGACAGCCAGCGGGAGCCCCTCGGGCACGGCCACCACCAACACGGTGACGCCAATGATGAAGAACTTGACGAAGTACTGGATGTAAATGGGGGTGCACTCTGCCAGCCAGGGCCGGCCCTGAACCCCGAAGGTGTCGATGACGAAATACAGCACCAAGATGATGACCGTGATGGCCGACATGATCAGCCCTGGGGGAAAAGGGGCAGAGCAGGAGGTGAGGGGACACAGGGGACAGCCCCTTCTCACCCCAATGTTTCCAGGGAGAGCCACTCACCTGCCTTCCCAATCTGGACCGCCAGGCGCGTCAGCTTCCCTTGCAGCACAGATTTCTCCTTCTTGGGCACCTTCACCTTCTTCTTCTCCTTCTCCTCGTTTTCCACCCCTTCCTGGCTCTTCAGGGGTTGGATCTCTAAGGCCACACCATCCTGAGTTTTAGCTACAGCCCCAGGGCAAAATAAGACACCACGTGTGAGTAGGAGAGAGACCGAGAAGACCTGCAGGACACCACTGAGAAAGATGGTGGTGGGAGAGAGAGAGAAAACCCAGACAAAACCATTCCCTACGACACACACATCTGAGCACATGGAAACCTTGCGGCCCAGGGCCCTGTCGCCTCCCTATCGCTCCGTCTTTGCCATCTACCCCTTGCCCCAGCCCCACGGATGAAGGGTCCTTGGAGCTGATGGTGGCCGGGGGCCACACAGGACCATTCCTCGTGGTGGTGATGGATGAGACCCCGTGGCCAGGAGGTCTCCAACCCCTCCACGGGCTGCTTTGCGCCCTGCAGCACACGGGGAGCACGTTGGGCTGGCCCCATAGCGGCTCCCGTGCCCTGGCAGACCTTGTCCCAGAGGGGACAAGCTTGGGAAGGGGCTTCCCTCTGCTCTGCGCCCCTCTTTGGTGCCTTAACGCCTTTTTAACGCCCTCTGGCTCAGGGGGCTCAGCAGGAATCCTTTCACAGGGGAGCTGGAGGGGTGAGATGGAAGGGGACGGTTAGGCGGTCAGATGGAGTTTGAGGAGGAGTGAGCCAGCTCCCGTACCCCAGCCCTGAGCCGTCTGACATGGTTTTCGGACCATGGTTTTAGGACCCAAAACAGCTGTTACAGCTCAGCCCAACTCCCTCCTAGCTGAGGGTCTGGAGACCCTGTCCAGCTGGGAGTTGTGTTGCGGAATGGGAAGAGAAGAGGATGCGACCCCCCTGTGAGGCTGCTGGGGCTGGGGGAGCAGTGGGGGCCCCCCCAAGTGTCCCAGGACCTGTCCCCTCGATGGTCAGAGACAGCCCCGAGCTGCCCCGTGTCTGCCACCTCCTCACACCAGCCCCCGACACGGACAGAACAAGCACCCGGACACAGTCTGACGGGAAGGAGGGCAACTCAAACTGCTGAGAGGAGAGAGAGAACGAGAGAGAAAGAGGTGGAGAGAAAGGTGCAGAAATGGGCTTCCTCCACAGCCTGCAAAGAACAGGGTGAGAAACACTGGCGAGAGACGCTCACGGAGTCGAGGCCATGGGAGGAGAGGGTGCAACCGTCCCGCGGGCCGGGTCCCATGGGTGGCTTATCCTGGGGGGACGCGATGAGCCCACGTCTCTCCCCCAGCCATGCCTAACCGCAAAGCCCGCGGCGGGGCAGCTCCTGGGGGGCACGAAGGTTCAGAGCCACCAGGTCACGCCAACGCAGACACGGATGCTCTGCCAATGATCCGGGCTGTCGGGAAGAGCCCCGTCCTCCCCACACGAGGACTTAGTGCCCCAAGCAGAGCGAGGTGGCCACAGGGAAGCCAGCCACTATTGTCCCCGCTGCGCCCAGCGCCGCAAGGCCGTGCCGGAGCCGCGGGACCGTTGCACCCTCTCCCAGGACAACGAGGCGAGAGTCCCGCCGGAGCAGCAAAGAGCACAGACTCATGAGAAGAAGGAAGGAAGGAAGGAAGGAGGAATGCTCGGTAGTTAGTGTGGTGCTGGTTCAAAGGATGGAGAGGCTGGTTACCTTTGTTGCGATTTTCGGGGGCTCCGGTTTTTTTACCTGTTCAAAGAGAGAAAGGGTGCAGGGCTGAGCACACGGAGCCGCGATCAGCCGGGGGATGGGATGGGCCAGCCCCGCTCCGAAGGGCCGCACGCTGCTCCGGCAGCATCCGTGCACAGGGCTCAGCGCTGCTGCCATCGCCCTCGGGTGCCGAGTGTGGGACCCCAGCCAGCTCGCCTCGCTGGAGGCCATCCTGCACCCCAGCACGAGGAAGGTCTGGAGCTCCCTGGCTCCCCCAGCACCCTGTCCCCATATGTAAAGCGTCCCCTACAACCGCCACCAGCACCCCACAGGGTGCTGGGGTGTCTCAGGCCTTTGGACAGAAGCCACAAGCAGAGCTCGATCAGTGCCCTGCACGTGCTGAGCGCTCTGGCCCCCTTGCTGCCACCAGATCCAATGGGGACACACAGACTTGCCCCCCCTGCAATGGACAGCACTAAATCTGTGGTGGACACGGTCCCCATATCGGGGTCCCCTGTGTGCATCCACAGCACCAGAAGCACGAGGCTTCTGTAATCTACACAAGCAGCATGTGATAAAGGGATTTATACACCACACCTGGTTTCTCCTCTCCCCCAAGTACCACAGTGAAGCTCTCCCTTCCTCAATTTTGCTCCCAAATTGAAGGCTGCAAGGCCCCAGCACAGGGAACGGAGCTGGGTTTGCTGTGGGGCTGAGTGACAAAGCTCGGGGACAAGGAAAACCCCAAGCACCGTGCCTGGGTCCCTGCCAAGCTGCTGCTCAGCTCCGCCAGCAGCCGCTCCCCACGCTCCCACCTCCGAGCTGGGCTGAACCCCAGCTTCCCCAGCCCGACTCACACCAACGCTGGCTTTGAAGCCTTTGTGGCTGAGGAGGGCTGGCACGGAGCAGCGAGACGTGAGAGCAGGGAAGCGTTCGAGTCCCAGCATGATCAGGAACAGCTCAGCCCGCCCGGCTGCTCTCCTCTCCTCCACCCAGCAGGGCGCAAACCCCTCCTCGCCCTCTTCTTCCATCCCCTGTGCTTCCATCCCCTGCACAGGGAGCTCAGCAGAGATCTTCAGCCGAGATGCCAAGGCTCTGGACAGGCTGCTGACACCCTGCGGGCACTCAGCTTCCCACCACAGGGTGGGCAATGAGCACCGTGCCTCTGCGGGGCAGCCCCGGCGGCCCCCTTTCCCCGTGACCCCCACCACCCTCCAACCACAGGCTGTAGCCAGCAGGAGAAGAGAGCTGGAGCTGTGACCGAAAAGAGCCGGAGAGCCGAGGTCTGGGTGCCCAAGGGGCTTTCCCCTCGCAGCACGTCCCATGCTGCCACGACAGCTCGCCATACTGCCCGGGTCACGGGCGCTAACTGTGGCCCTTCGCTGGTGTGTTGCACACTGGTGGATGCTCCCCAGGGGAGGGAGACAGGCAATAGGAGGGAGGAAGTGGGTTTGGTGATCTCCTTACCTTTCTTCACCTTCTTCTCCTCATCTCCTTCTCCCGCCCCCAAGAGAGTGAAGATGATTCCCGTCTGGGAGTTGATCCCCACGGCAGTCACCACCATCCGCCCGGAGCCCTCCATCACGTGGGTACCTGGCACACAGGGAGACGCGGTGAGGCAGGACACCAGCACGGGGCTCCAGCACCCCAAAACACCGAGACCAGACAGCAGCCCCCTCCCCACAACAGCACAAAGCCAACCCCACATCAGCTGGGGTTTCTTCCCTGGGACACCTCCTCCTGGGCTGCTGGCCCCAACAGCAAGCACGGGGGCACTTAGGACACGGGGTCTGCCCAAATGGGGACACTGGAAAGGTGCCGCTGCCATTCCCATGTCTCTCATGGTACAGGAGCTCCTCTGGGAGCCACAACCCAGCAGCCAAAGGTTGCCAAAGAGATGGTCAGGATCCCGTCCCAATCAATTGAGCAATTCACAAGGTGATGCCAACAGGTCTGGGACTTCAAACCTCACCGAAACCTCAGGCTTTTTGCTCTGGTGCCAACACAAGTTGGGTTTTCTGCCCAGAAGTCTCACCTGACAGCAGCATGGGGTCTTTATCGAGAGACTTCTTGACCTGGTCAGACTCCCCGGTCAGTGAGCTCTCATCTATTTTCAGGTCATTCCCTTGGATCAGGATCCCATCTGATGGCAAGAGGTCACCTAGGAAAGGAGCAAAGACAGGGGTCGGTCCCAGCCCAGCCAGCCACAGCCCACCCTGTTCCACTGTGTCCCAGGAGGATTCGGGTGTTAGCAAAAGGACTCAAAATTCAGTCTCAGACCAAGCTGAGAAGCAAAGGCAGGATATTCAGGAGTGATATTTAATAGCTCTAAAATCTTCACTGACGTGAAGAGCATTAGTTTTGAGGTCTTTCCATCAGATGGTGCTTCCCCATATTTGGTTTAATGGGATCAACACCACACCTTCCCAAAGCCTCCATACACCCAAACTGTTACACAAACATCCACCTGCAGAGGTAGGAAAAAGCTCTACATGAAAATAAACACCATACAGGGAACAAAAAAAAAAAAACAAACAAAAAACTCATTCCTGATGGGAGCTTCAGGAAACGAATGTAGCCCTTGGTGAAAGCCAGGAGCAGGACCTCATCTAGCCCAAGGGCTACAACGTTTAGGTCTTCCCAAAGACACCTTGCTGGGGAGATGCTCACCAACAAGGACATGGCTGTAAGCTGTTTGGGACCAGCAGGCTGGTGAAACAAGTCCCTGCTGTGGGCTGGCGAGCAGAGCCCCATGACCCCAATGGGAGCATCTCCCATCTTCCGAAAGGAACAACCGGGCTGCCCGCGCCCCAAACTCACCGTATTTGATCTGCGCGATGTCTCCCACCACGATCTCGGCCACGGGGATCTGAATCACCTGCCCCTTGCGGATGACCGTGAACTTCTGCTCCTGCTCGATGCGGCTCTGGAGGCCCCGGAATTGCTTCTCTTTGCTCCAGTCATTGAAGGCGGTCACCAGCACCACGATGATGACCGAGAACAAGATGGCCGCCCCCTCGATCCAGCCGGCCTGCGACTCGCCCTCGTCCTCCACGCCGCCCGAGGACTGCCCGCACACTGCATGTGGGGGGAAAAAACCCCGTTTGAACAACGGGATGCTCGGTGTCTCCCAAGAAACACAGACAGAGCACAGCCGGGGTGCTCCCTGAGGTTCAGGTTGGGAATGAGGAGACATTTCTCCTCAGAAAGAGCGGTCAGGCCTTGGGACGGGTTGCCCAGGGAGGTGGTGGAGTCACCGTCCCTGGGGGTGTTCAAGGAGAGGTTGGACGTGGTGCTCGGGGATATGGTTTAGTGGTGACATTGGTGGTAGGGGATGGCTGGAGCAGGTGATCGTGGAGGTATTTTCCAACCTTAATGATCCTGGGATCACTCACACGGGGCATCGTGGCTGGGAAGAGCACTGCCAGGATTGGGGGAGCTACCAAGTGACACCTTGTCCCAAACCAAAGAAGAAGCCACATAGGATTTGGGAAGCCACCAGACCATATAGACCCCGTGCCCCCTGAGCATCCCCTGGGGAACAGCAAGGAGCAGCACCACGGTGATGGCTCTGCCCAGACATCCACCAGTGCACGTCCCCTGACACGGGTGGGATGACACCAAGGACCCCACGAACGGGGAGAAGCCACCATCGAAGGGGACAGCAGGAGCAGCATGGCTCCAAGGCACCGCCAGGATGGGGGGGACCCACGGGGGGAGCTTTCATCCCAAAGCCCAGCAGGGACCCCGGGACTCACGTTCATTGTCACCGCCTGGAGGGTGGTAGAAGGACAGGCCCAGGGAGATTATGGCTGCTATTTCCAAGATGATCAGCGTGACGTCCTGCAGCGCCTCCCACACTAACTGCAGGAACGTCTTGGCCTTCTTGGGGGGAATGAAGTTCTGGCCGAACACCTGCCTCCTCTTCTCCAGGTCGGTCGGGTTCCCGGACAGACCTGGGGAGGGGACGGGGAGAAATGAGACCGAGTGACAACGCTGCCTCCATGTCCCCAACAAAGCAGCTCTGGTGCTGCAGAGGGGAGCAGGGCCCGGGTTTTGCTCCTGCCACCCGCACGGCGAGGGACACCCAGGGCAGGCATGGAGCCGCCGCTCCCCGGTGCCGCAGTTAATGCCAGTTGGCGCTGGCCGGCTTGTTTACACGCTGCAGCAAATTAACCGTAAATCTGGCACCGCCAGCGGCGCTCGGAGCTGTCAGAGCCACCTGATGCCTCTCTGCTGCCAGCTCGGGGAAGGGGAAGCGGCAGGGAGCGCCGCAGGAGCGTCTCTGACCCTGACGGACCCCAAGCCCCACGGCGGGTGGGGGACAGCATGACCCAGGGGCTGCTCCTGCTCTGGGATGGGCGGTGGGAGCTAGGAAAGGAATAGGACAGGCTGGATCTGTGCTGCTGCTCAGCCTGGCTGAGCCAGAGAGGGGAGAGGAGAATAGAAAAAAAAAGGGGATAATTGGGTTTTGGGGGGCTGAACCCCTTCCTGTGGGTTGCAGGGGGTGGTGGAGCTCAGCAGCCTTGCAGCTCGCGGTAATGGGGAGAGCACCGAGCCCCACTGCCTCCCCGTGCACCAAAGAGCTACGGGGGGGGACGGACAAGGAGACAGCACCCCCCCCTCCCAGCCCAGCACCACCTTAATGCAGCCCCGTGCCAAGCCCCTGCGTTTTCCACCTTAAGAGCAGCCCGGAGCTGCTGCCAGCTCCCGAAATGCATCGGGCAGGGGCTGTAATGCCCGGCCCTGGGGCACCCATGGGTGCCTGGAGCAGCCTGGCAGTGCCGCGCCCCACCCCGGGGCCACTTCCCCATCGCAGCCCGGCCGGAGGCAGCAGCAGGATGAGCCCCATTTCCCCCCACCGTGACAAATCCCCACACGGCTGCGGGGATGGGACGCGCTGGCGGGGCAGCCCGTGTGCATCCCCACCCAGCCCTAATCCCGGGATCTCCCCGGCCCCCGTGGCCTCCCCGAGCCCAGCCCATGCGGCGGCGGGGATGGAAAATCTCGCTAAGCATCGCTCAACGGCGCTAACCGCCGCGCCTGACTCACGGCAGCGTCACGGCCGGGAGGCTCGGCGTGCGCGGGATGCCACCGAGGGTGCACACGTGGCTCCTCCAAACCCACCCGGGAGCAGCTCCAGGGTCTATCACCCCCCTTCTAATTGCCCCCGCTCTCATGGGGTAACGAGGTTGGGGGGGATTTTAATTTCTCTGCATGGGCTGGAAGGGTTGCAAAGAGCAACAGGCATGCAGCGCGGCCGGCAGCTGACCGCCCCTCAAGGGGGCCACAGCAGGGTTTGGATGGAACCCTGTAGGGGGGCAGCAGGTGAGAAATTTGGGGTGAAAGCCACAAATCACAGCGGGAGGGCAACGTGCTGCTGCTCCCTGATCAGAGGGGAGGCACCGCAGCTCTGTACTTATCCAGGCTAACGGGGACCCCAGGGTGAGCCTCCCCGCCTGGCCTCTACCTCTCTGCGGAGGCTTCTCCTACGATCCCACCACCATTCACCCGTTTTCTTCCTTTTTATGATCTCAGCCTTTGGTTCCCCCCCCAGCAGGACAGCAGGGTGCACGGGAGACCTTGTCCGAGCAGAAGCGAAGCTGCTTTTCGGCACAGCAGAGCCAGCCTCCCTAGGAGGAGGCCCCCCACACCAGGCTCCTTGCTGCAGCCCCCCACGGGCAGAGGCCGGGAAGGAGGCAGCGGCTCCGGAGAGCTGCCACAAGGAGCGCGGTGACGGTGAGTCAGGGCGGTACTCGCCGACACAACCCGTCGCCCAGGGGACACCGGCGGGAGATGCTCCGAGCGGTGACTCAGCCCCGCTGCGCGCTGCCGCCCCGCTCCCCTTCCCACCCTGGGGTGCCCAGCAGTGGGGTCGGGACCGGGCTGGGCCCCCACGGGTGTGCGCTGGGCATGGGGAGAAAGGGGTCACCCCTTCTGCAGGACCCCCAAGGGGCTGGGGTCCATCAGCACCTCGTTGGGTAGAAACACCCAACACCCACCTGCTAAAAACATTGGTGCATGGGGAGATGCCACCCTATGAAGCCCCCAGGTTGCACGTCCTGTGCACAGGGAGATCCCCCCCCATGAGGATGAACCCCCAGGTTGCACATCATGCACCAAAACCTGGCCAGGGCATCCCACCCGGTCATTATCAGGGCAGGGCGCAGTGCTGGGCTTGCAGCTCCCTTCTTTTGGGGCTTCCCTCGCTGGGCACCATCACGCCCCGCATTGGGCTGCCCATGGAGCACAGAGAGGCAAACCCAGCACGGCAGGAGCTGAGCAGCGCTCTGGGCTTTCACTTTCCCTAATGATATCCCAGCTGATAGGAAATAACCTCTTTCTGCTCTCAGGACAGGGTTTGAGACAAGCCACAGGGGTCACCTCCAAAGCATCAGCCATGTGCGGAGCAGGGGCTCGGGCCTGGAAGCAGGGATCGAATCGGGTTCACACGGTGTCCCTTCAGTACTTGAGCTCCCAGACCGGGGCCCTTTGGGTTTGCTTCCCTCCCGCCCCCAAAAGCGCGCTCACCTTTTGGCACGGCCAAGCGCATTGTTTTGCGGTCAGGACTTGGTATTTCCACCGGGACTCCCCCCCCTTCTCTAATGACATCCCGGGATTGTCTCCCCTTCCCGGTCCTGCTCACAGCTGGGAAACGTACTAACCCCAGCGACAACAACCCGCAGGGCTGCGGGGCTGGAGCAGCCACGTCCCCATCCCACGTCCCCATCCCGGTGCTGGGAACAAGGGGTTTCTCCCCCCGTGCCCCTTTTAGCACCGTGGAGGGGGGCGCATCGCTGTGCAGGCACCCAATGACACCGAGGGTCACAGCACCTGGCCCTGCTTGCTTATGGGGGGCCCCAAAAATGCCACTCCTGCAAACGGGGAGGAGAGGTGACGTCCTTCCACCCAAACTCCCCAAACATCAGCCGGCAGCCCCAGGGGAGCACCCAACCGACCACCACCGCTCAAACCTACGATGCTCAGGAGGAACCAAACCCGGGCTTCAAGCTCACGATGAAGAAGCCCTAAAATTATGGGGCTACCTTGGGGCACCTCCCTGTCCCCATCAGCACCTTGGGGATGCGCTGCCTGTCCTTTGGCCAAGATGCCCACACCACACACAAGATCCCCGCACCACCGGGCGCTCTCCAACCTTTACACCCCCTTCACCCACATCCCACGCTACGAATCCTTAAACCGAGGAGAGGCCGGCACCACGCTCAGGGCAGCAGCAGGGCTGGGAGAGGAGCTCCCAACCCCTCAGACCCCACCACCCCTGTTTTCACCAAGACGCACGGAACCACGTCCCCAAGACCCACTGGGGATGCCCGGCACGACGGAACCGCGCTTTGAGCTCAGCCACGAACGACTCGAGCCCGACAGCTCCAGCCACGGGCCCCCCAACGCATCGCGCCTCGCCGGCCGCTTACCTTCGACGGGCGACGTCTTCAGCCTCTTGCAGACGTTGTGCACGCCGCCGTAGGACTCGTTCAGCCGGGCGACCGCCTCGGCGCTCCTCAGCTCCATGAGGTTCCTGAGCTCCACCACGGAGCACCCAAAGTCCCCCTCATGGTTGCCTTCGGCGACCGAGTTCCCGGGGTGGTGGTCGGCCACGTTGTTCGTCATCTCGACCCGGCGGCAGCGGCGCCGCGGGGCGCCGGGACGCAGGGGCCGGCCGCGAGGCTGCGGCTTTTTGGGGAGGGAGCTGGGGGCGGCCCCGCGGGGGTCCCTGGGGGCTGCCCGGGTGCAGCGGTGCCTCTAGCCGAGCCCTTCTCCTCCGGATGCAGGTGTAAACAGGATGCGCATGTTACCGCGGAGGCAACCTTAGCAACGCCCGGCGTGCATCTCCCGCGGCAGGAGGAAGGCTCCCTGGATACCACAGCAACTGGAGCTGCGAAAAAAAAAGGATGGGAAGAGGAGGAGGGGGTCATCGGGGGGGCCGCGGCCGGACGCACGCAGCCCCTGCGGGATGGGTACGGGTAAGAAGAGGCGGCGTGGTTCGGAGGCGCGTGGCAGCACCGCGGGCTCACCCGGCTCCGCTAAAGAAAAAGGCAAAAAAAATAAAGAAGGTTCTGCCCCAAACCCCAAAGTTTGGCTTTTTTGGAGAAAAAAAAAAAAACCCTGGTGAAAGCTGAGCTCGGCCCAGCCCGCCAGGCAGGAAGGGCGGCCAGGTGGTTCTCCGCTCAGCCCACAGCTGGCCGGCCCCAAAAATGCTCCCATGGAGCTGGGTTTAAAAATACAGCTCGGCAGTGGAAAACAGCTGTTTCCGCCCCGCGGTCCCGGGGAGGCAGCGCCTGGTAACGGCGCTGGCAACAGGTAAGCAAAAGCATCCCCAGGCAGCCGACAGAAGGGGGCTCGCAGCACCCAGCAGGCTTCTGAGCGCCGAGAGATCCGTCAGGGAACTGCTAAAACCCACAGGTTCCTCCGAAATAAAGGGGGGTTCACATTAACGGCGCCTTCTCTGCTCTCCCTCCGTGCTCTGCTCGAGCTCTTGCACCGCAGCCGGCAAGGAGCCGGATCCCCCAAAGCCCCCCAGTGCTGCCAGCCCCACTGCAAGGGTGGGAGAACCCCAAAATTCTGCGAGATCAGGCGGTGATGTGAGCATCCCCCTTCCCCAAGGCTTAGGGATCCCACGGCAGCACCAGGAGCAGGAGGGACACAGAGGGAGCTGGAGCTCAGCAAGGACCAGGGGATCGAGGGCTCCCTGTGCCAAAGGCCCCCCCGGCTCCACTCCCCAGCTCAGCCCCCAGCACAAACCCAGTTCCACACCGAACACCCCCAGTTGCAGCCCCAGTACCAGTTCGGCAACCCCTGAAACATCAGGACCCCCCCAAAAAATGCAGCCCCCTCCCTGCCCCACAGCCTGGCCCCCCACACCTGTCCCCTCTCCACCAGCAACCCCCGGGTGGCCGTGGCGTTATCAGGAGGCAATAGGGGCCCGGGAGGGTCCCACGCACCAGCCCGGAGGTGGAAATGGGATGGGGACGCTGCTGTCAGCCTTGGCTCTGCCCCCTGACCCCACAAAGCAGGGAGCGAGCTGGAGCAGCAGCATCCTCGGCCGTGCCCAGCCCCGTCCACCCCGCGCAGCTCCTCGGGGAGCCGAGCTCATCCATCATTTAACGGCCTGAAAGCGCCCGGCGGTGGGAGGCAGGAGACGGCTGATGCAATTAAGCAGGCTCCCGCTGATCAACAGGAAAAAAAAAAAAAGCTAATTCCCCCCCACCTCGGCGCACTAATTTTCCCCCTCTTTCACAGTCACTAACGTCTTCCGAAGGGAGCCGAGAGGCTAAGAGAAAGGCGGCTAATTAATACCGTGACGGCCTAGCCCGTAATTACCCCTGAAGGAGCCACGGGGCACCCGGCATTTCCTGCCCGGGGCAGCGGAGAGCTCCTGCCCGCTGCAGCACCAGCACCAGGACTCGCTCCGGTGGTCAAGGGGAAAGCAGGGACCTGGCGGGGGGGGAGCTCTTTGAGCACCCTTTGGCTCCAACTTGGGGACAGAACATGGTCCCGTGTCCCAGACCCATTCCTGGACCACTTCTGCCCCATCCTGCTGGCACAGGACAGGCTCCTGCGCTCTCTGGCTGGGCTGGGAAGGATCCGTCCCGGGCAGGATCGGTCCCAGGCAAGCGGAGAGCTGCGCTCGAGCTTCTCAAAGACCTAACACTAATGAGTGCCTAACGACTCCGGCAGCATTCAGCGGGCTGGCCGTAGCTTATTAATTAGTTTCCTGAGCCTCCAGGCGCCGCAGAGGGGGACGGGCTCTCCGAAGGCACCCTTCACCATGGGGACAGCGAGCAAGGCAGAGGTTTCGGGATGCCGGGCACCCCGCAGACACGTCCCACAGAGCAACAAAACACGGGGTGGGAGAACGCAGCCGGGGAGTCCAAGGGAGCAGCCAGCGCTGCCGTGTCACCTCCCGGTGTCCCCGTACACACAAGGACCTCGGCGGTGGCAGCGGGGAGGACGCACTCCCGGCGCGCAGCGGCAGCACGGGGACAACGGGGCACGGAGCGGAGGGAGCAGGCGGGGAGGAGGCAGCGGCTGCCAGGGAGCCGTGAAGCCGATGGATGCAGTGCTGCAGACGAACCTGCCCGGAATAATAAAAGGCTGCATTACACCTCCGGCCCGGCCGGCCAGAGCGGCCGCACGCCTGCGCCGGGGCCAGCACAGTCCTGGGTGCGCGCCGGCGTGACCGTCCCGTGCCAAGGTGGCCACCAGTGCGAGGGAAGGAGCCCGTCTGCCCCTAAACACGGGGGGAGAGGAAGCAGGCTGCTCGGAGAGGGGTGAGGATGGAGGATTTGGACCCCGTCCCGCGGGCATCAGCGCTGTGAGCAGGCCGGGGGTGCTCCCAGCTCCCCCAAAATCACACAGAGCATCCACGGCACGATCCGCGGTGACGCTGCTCGCGTCTCCCCAGGGAGAGAAAGCCAAGCTGGAGCGAAAATCAGCCGGGCACGTCCCGCATGGCACCTCCAAAGCAAGCCCTGAGAGGGCTCGCTGTGACGCCTGCTCGGGCAGCTGTTGCAGGGCTGAGGGAGAGCAGCACGCACGTAGGGACGTGTCTGCAAACCCGCTCGGGAACCCGAATTCCCCAGCACGAGCCCCGGGGTTGCCGTGCCACGGGTTCCCGGCTCTCCTGGGACCACTGTCAGCACTCGCCACATCCCCACGCTGCAGATTGAGGCGAATCCTCCCTGTTTTGGAGCGGGCAGACAGCGAGCCCAGCGCTGTGCACCTGGCAGCCGACCCAACCAAGCTCAGCTGTTGTTATTATTATTATTTTTTTAAGTTAAACTCACAAAAAATGGGGAAAATCAGCGCCCCGGCTCAGCCCCCTCCTGCTCTCCTCTGCGTTTTGCTCCAGAAAGCCCCAAACATTTCCCCTCCATGGGGAAGAAAACCAACCCCACTGGCCTCCCCACCCACCCGGGGGCGAGCAGAGCCACCAGCCCCAGCTCGGCCGGGCAGGATGAGGCCCCCTGAGCAAACCTCAGCCCCTTTTGATGGGGTTCCTGCTTCCCCCCCCCCAAAGGGACCTGCCCTGCTGCCCCAGCCCCGAGCCGTGCCGCGGGGCCGTCTCCTCCCCAGCTTTTTTGGCTGCTGGAGGTTGCCATGGCAAAGCCAACGGAAAGCTGAGCCAGGGATGCTGCTTGTGTTGCCAAATGGGGAGAAAGAGAGAAAAATATATTAAAAAAAGCGTTTAAAAGCATCCAGGGAGAGACTGAACTGCTCTCCCAGCTCTGCTCCCACCACGCACAGACCCCGTGGAGCCAAGGCGCTGCTGGAGAGGAGATAAAGCAGTGGGAGAGGGGGGGGGCTCTGCCGGGACGCAGCCCCTTGTGGTGGGGATGGAGCAAGAGCTCGGGGAGCGCGCTGGGAGCCCCGCACACGGGGACACGCAACGAGGACGCTCAACAGGAACACTCAGCGGGCAGCTCCGCACGACGCGCCCTGCCTGCTTCCAACCGAGCCTAAAGCCCGGGGCAGGAGCTGCTCCTGGCCAGCCTTGGGGGGCTCGGGGAGGGCACAACCGCCCCCCCGGCGCTGTGCCCGACTCCCACCGCAGGGCCCCCCTGGCCAAAGCGCCGTGCCCAGGGTGAGCAGCAGCCCCTCGGGCATTTCTCTGCCCCCCCAAACACACTTGGAGCGGCCCCGCGCAGCCGCCCACTGCCGCCCACCCCGCACCGTCCCCGTTCCCCCCCTCCAGAAGGAAGCGGGGGGCCGGGGAGCCCCAGGGCAGGGGCGCGCGGCCCCTCCCCGCACACTCACCAAATCGCAATGTGCGGATGGCAGCGGCACGCTCGGCTCCGCTCCTCGTTCCCAGCAACACCCATGGGGAGCCTTCCCCTCGCCCAGCGCCGCGCTTAACCCCTCCGGCACCGGCACCGGACACCCAGGAGGAAACCAAGGCGGCTCCGGGCGCGTTAACTCCCCCGCTGCGTCAACACTCCTCGGGGGAGAGGCGCTCGTAAATCGCTGAGCTGGTTCGTGGCTGCCAATGGCACGCTCTGGGGGCACGGGGCACGGATCCCAAGGGGTCAGCGCAGCCCCCGGTGCGTCCTCGGGATGATTTCCACCCTCGGGACCGAGCGATTCAGCGCAGGAGGACGGAGAGGCAGGGGCAGGGCTGTCGGCAGGCAGCGAAGGTCAGGGCGTGGGAGGCTGAGCCCTCCGCCCTGATGCCATGGAGAGGGGCCACGCACGGTGCAGTGGGGTTAGAGGAGTGGATAAGACAGCAGGACACCCCAAAACACCCCCGGGCAGACCCTGCCAGGCTCGCACTCACCCATCACCTGGGCAGCTCCATCGCTGCACCAGCACCCATGGAACGAGGGAATAGGACCCGCTCCAACAGCTCCTGCTCCCCGATAACATCAGGATCGGGCTCTCCTTGCTCCTTCCCCTGATCCAGGGGTGCCCCAACATCCCCCCCACCCTGCCACGGGGCACCCCCACGGGATGTCACCTCCCTGCTGCCACCTCCCACCGCAGCATCCGCTTCCTTCGCCGAGCGCCGCGGGCTGACGGAGCCCCAGGGGAGGGGACGGTGGCATCCGATGGCTGCGGGGCACCCGCCACCAGGAAACCCCGCTGGTGACACCCAGCTTGGCACGTGGGAGGCTGCAGGCACCCCGGGGTGTGCACGGGGGGATGTCCCTGGCAGCTGGGGAAACGCAAGAGCCTAAAGGCAGGGGAGACCCTGGCAATTTGGGGAGACCCCAGCAATATGGGGAGACCCCTTGTGCCCTTTGCACCGAAGAGGAGGAGGAAGAAGCTCTCGGGCTTCATCTCGTAGGAAGTGGGGGGACCTGAGCACGTCCAATTCCCCAATTCCCACGTGGACTGGGCTCCCACGCACCCACCACCCGTGCACCAGGACGATGCCAGGTGCCTGGGTAGGGGACTCGGATGGGTCGGGGCTCACGTCCCCAGGAGCTGTCCCCACAGGGGTTCACACGCTTGTCCCCACGCAGGAGGGGTCCCCACGGGCAGCAAGCCGCCAGCTGCTCCCCGCTTCCACGAAGCCCACACCCAGCCCAGGCAGAGCCGACCCCATCCCCATCCCCACCAAGACACCCACAAAACCACGCGGGTTTGGGGGCGATGGAAAGGGCGCAGCGCCCCGCAGAGTTGCCACGGGGCCACGAACCTCACAACCGTGACCCAGGTGGATGCAGCAGCAGCAGCAGCATCCCATCCGAGCAGCCTCACACCATCGTGCATCCTCCTCCTCTGCCTCCCACGGGGCTGCAGGGACCGAAAAGCAGCGAGCTGGAGGGATGCGACCGTGCCTGAGCTGCGAGGAAGCACCAAGGGGAAGGGCACAACCTGCTCCAGGAGCGCAGCCACTTGGTGCATCCCCCCCCCGACAGGGAGCACGAGCAGCAGCCAGCGGCCCGCTAATTAAAGCTGCTGCTCACATTTGCTCCTATTTGGCCTCTCGTTCACTAAAGGCAGGAAAACTGGTTTGGTGCACGCCCAGGGCACCAATCTTACAAAAGAAGCGGTAGGAGAGCACCGGACGCGCTGCGGCACCGCACCACAAGCTCGGAGGCAGCCGCCCCCCCCCCCCTCCCCAGCACAGCACCCCAAAAATCCCAAATCCCAGCCCAGGAGCTGAGCCTGGGGTTCCCACGTGGGGCATCCATGTGCCGAAGCCACCGGCGCGTGGCGGGAGCAGGAGCCTCCGTGCTGGGGGCTCAGGAATCTGCCCTCGCACCCCCCGGGCTTCCCCGCACCACAGCGGGCAGAGGAATTTCAGGGGGGTGGAAAAAAAAAGAAAAAAAAGAAAGAAAAAAAAAAATCGGAGGGAGTCTCCAGGCGAGCTGTCAAGGGGAATGTTTCCATCTAAGGCCTTGGTATTTCTCTCCCGGCGCCTGCACTAAATCACCCGGGCTCCTCTCATTATTCCTTTGTGCTTTACAAGGTAGCGCGGCCGTGGGTCGGGCAGGGGGAGGAATGCAGGGGGAGGCACAGAGCGAGCCCCAGCCTCTGCTGCATGCAGATACCTGGAGCCCCCCCCCGGGGCCGGGTGCCTTCGGAGGGTGCCGCAGCACCGGGAGCATCCGAGAGAGGGATGGGAGCTGGGGGCCACGAGGGGCTGCGACGTCGGAGCTGGTGGTGCCCGACCATCCCGTACGGTGCGGAGCCCCAGCCTTCATCCCCTGCTCCTCCCTCCTGCTCAGCACCGGGAAACTGGTTCCTCCTGCCCCAGCACCGCAGGCACCACGTGCGGTGATAAGGCAGCAGCTGGCCAACTATTGGGCAACTTTACTCGAGCTTTATTTATTTTTTTTCTCCCCTCCCCTTCTCCTCCAAACCCGGTTGGATCCCTTGTGCAATCTCCCCCCCTCCGTGGCGAGGGGAGCAGGGCGGACAGCTCTGCCCCACGCTGACACCCCACAGCACCTCTGTTCTCAGGGCTCATCCTCCGCTCCCCCAGGCAGGGTTCAGGCGCCCCACGGACCCGGCCCCGGGTTTTTGGTCACCCCGCAGCCCCCAGCGAGCCCACACCAAGCCCAGCACGGGGCTGCTCGGGGGCCGGGCTCTCCCGAAGTGCTGAGGCAGGGAACATCGCTCGGAAGCGGACGTCAGCGCTGGCCAGGCTGGAGGAGACACGATCCGGAGGAGAGGGCGCAGGCCATGAGGATGGGGTTAAATCAGAACACAAGACAGGGGATAGGAGCCCTTTCCTAAGGGACTGGGTGCTCCCTGCCCCGCAGCCGTCTGTAGGGGCAGAGGCAGCCCCAGGCACCGGCACCACAACCAGAACCAGGCTCCTGGACCAGCTCTATCCCCGCTTCACCCTGCTCCCCGTAAACACCCCTCCGATTTGGCCACCGGGAGCACATCCATCGCCCCTCTGAGCCATCCTGCACCAAGTCCTGGGGGGGGCCCCTTGGCTCCCCCACCTCCAACAGCCCCAGGAATTGGAGCTCCCCGTGGCTCCGACACACCTCCTTCCCAGGAACAGCACCCCTGCGTGCAGGAGGGGATTAATTACGGTCCGTTAATCAGGATGGCGACGTCCCGGAGGAGGCTGGACCTTGCCCCCCTGCACCATACAGGGGTGGGGAAACTGAGGCAGCGAGGTGCCGGGGGCAGCAGCAGCCCTCCGCCAGCCCCCAGCCGGGAGGAGATCCCGGCAGTCCCGACTCCCACCTTTCCGCACCCTCTTCAGGGAGGAACAGCTCGGCTTAAAATAAAATGAAGTAGCAGGCAGGCACCGACCCACGGAGCACGAGGGCGTCTCGCAGGCAAAACAACACCCGGAGAAGCAGAGAGCGAGCGGCCGGGGCGCATGGGTACAGCCACGGTATTTTTAGCAGGATTACACAGGGAGAGGGGATTCCTACCCCCGAACATCCCCGGGGGCTTAAAATAGGCCCCGCCACTTCCTCCAGCAGCAGCCGGGAGAAGCATCGGCTGCGTTTGCCGTCACCCCTGGGGTCGGTGAGCGCCCCACCGGCCCCGTGCACCCCAGCACCCACACAGGACATCCCACGGCCGGGCTTCCCCCTGGGATGGGTTTGGTTTCTCCCCCAGCGTGTTGTGGGGGGGTCATTCATCATCGGGGGGGGTGGCTGAGCCCCCCTGTCCCACCGCGGGGTGTCCCCAGGGAGCGGTGCGGGCGGTGGGCGCGCAGCACTCACCTCTCCGCCGGCGCGACGAGCTGCTTCCTCCCGCGCCCTCGGCGAAAAGAGAGGGCACGTGCAAAAAACGTAACGAACAGCGATGAAAGAAATGCCTCCTGTTCACAGCAAGGGAAACTGAGGCAGGGGGCGCAGAGCTTGTTCGACACCTGGGCTTGATGCCCAGGGCCTCCCCAAAGCGTGGGTGCACCCCGGTAGAGGGGAACCCCAATGAGCCCGGCCACCCCAGTGCTGGAGGGCGGTAGGGACGGCTCCACAGGCACGTCCCCAAGCCGGGTGCCCAACCACGAGGCCGGCAGCAGGGACACGGCCGAGGGGACGCTGCCACACGGGCTGGGGACGGGGTGGCCGTCCCCACTGCTCCCGGCGGCGTCAGCTCCGGCTCACATCACGGGTAACTTCTCCCACCCTTGCTTGCGGGTTTCCCTCGCGCTGCGCCACCGGGACGTCCGGGCTTCTCCATTCCGAGCTCCAAACGCGCAGCGGGGATTTGGGGAGGATGAAAGGGCAGGGGGAGCAACCAGGCTGGGGGGCTGCGAGCCCCCTCCTCGCCCCACAAGGGTTAAAAAAGCCAAGGCGGCAGAAGCGTGCCTGCGCTAGGAAAAACACCCGCGCTCCCAGGGCGAGCGCGCCGGCTGCTCGCCGCTTCCCTTCCCGACATGCCCCGCTCCTGGGAAAGTGTAGGCTGTTTTCCATATATAACTGCAAACTGTTCCATGCAGTAAGAAGTCTAATTAAAGGGAGGGAGGGAGAGAGGGAGCGACGCAGAAGACCAAAAGGCAATATTTATACGAGGGAAGAAAGCCCTGCATCCCCGGCACCAAATTAGACCCTCGCCGAGCGAAGCCCGTGATACCATCGGGAGATCAAATCTGGGCAGAGCGGCGGCTTTGCAGAAGAGGCAAATCAGAGCCTGGAAAATATGTACCAATAAATAAGAGAGGAGAGCCAGATGGGCCAAGAGAGCACGGGGAGGGGCAGGGGAAGGACTAGCTAATCCGAGCCAGTTGCTCAGGATAATGCAAAATATCGCGGGAGCGTTCGCGCACGCCCCAGCCCCGCCAGGCTCCCCCACGGCCCGGGACTGGAGAAGCAGCTATTTAAGCAAATAGCAGGAATCTAATTGAAAAAAATAATAAATAATGAAGCCCCACACGAGGGAACGGGGGAGGGAAACGGCAGCCAGGAGAGGGGCTTGCGGGCACGGTGCCGGAGCTGAGCAGCGGGGTTGGGATGGAGAGGCAAGGGGGCACCCACCCCACGCACGGGGTGAGCCACGCAGCACCCAGCCCTCACCCCATTGACACCCCCTCGGCTCTCCCACAGCTGAAATCCCACCCCTCAGTGCCTCGGGACACCCCCTTGTCCTGCACCTCCAGGGCAGGGGGGGTGTGGGGAGGGCACAGGGGGCTGAGCAGGGAAGGCGCACGCTGGGTCTGTTCTTCAAAGCCTCTTTGGTAGAGCTGCGCTTCCCCCAGGTGCCAGCCACAGCCCTGAGGTAACCCACAGGCAGCGAGCACGTCCCCGAGTTATTAGGTCCTCTGCCTACCCTAGGTGTCAATGCAGCTGGAAACCGTTAACGGGCTTTAATTAAAGCACCAATAGATTTAAGAATCGCCCTGCCCAGGCTGAGCCCTCGCGGAGAGGCTCACACTGCGCTGCGCCAGCCCCAAAAGCACCAAAGGGCAGTGGCAGCTGGGGTCCCCCTCGGTGTCCCCAAACCAGACGGGACCCACGGCCCCGTCCCCCCACAGGAACCCTTGTGCCCAGACCCATCCTGACCCAGCGCCCCCCTTGCGCTGCGCCCCAAGCCCCCTGTGCTCCCTCCTGCTGTGCTTTGGGCACCGCCCCAGTGGCTCCCAGTTGCACCAGTAACCCAGAGGCACTGGGACAGCTCTTTCCTCAATGGCCAGCATGAAGTCACCAGCAAGGCTCCTGCTGCCCATCGGCATCCCCCTCTCCTGGGGGTGCCTCCCAGGCCCGTGGGCACTTTCCCACCTCCCGCATTTTGCCACCGCACGCCCCCCTCGTGCCCACAAATTGCTCCCCACGGTGATAGAAGGAGCCTGCAGCTCACCCCATTAAAATCCTGCCATCAACCCCCAGCGACGCCAAGAAACAACCAGCTCGGGGCAGCTCCGCTTGGAGCCGACACCCTCACAGCAGGGCCACACGACGCTGAGGGCACCCCCTTGCCACGGACACCCCATTAAATGGGGGTGCAGCACCCCAAGCCCCCCATTGAGCCATGCCCCAGCTAGCACAGTCCCAACCACCCTAAAACGGCCGAGCAGAGCTCCCTGGGCACCGAACAAACCGCCTCCGAGCCACGAGGTCGCCCGAGGTGACAGCGGGACGGTCACCGCTGGGCGCTCACGGCACCCGCGGGCAGCGCGGCTCCGGGAGCCCCCTGCCTAGCAGAGGCGTGCGTACAGGTGGGCATCGAAGCACCCGCGCTCATCTGGGGATAATAGCAGCTTTAGCAGCAACAGGGCAGGAGATTACCGCAGGGATCGGGGCGTTTGCTGCCAGAGGATCTGCCTGGAATAAAGCGAGCGGAGGGTGCTGAGCCGGCTGCTGGCTCCCCGCTCGCTGCCACTGAGCCGAGCGGCACAGCACCGGGGTGAGCGAGGCTTCCTCGGCCTCCCCCTCGACCTCCTGCTGCAGGGCAGAGAGGTTTGGGGAAGCCCTGCCCTGCCCTCTCCTCCGGGTCCCTGCTTCCCAAACCCATCCCTGGAGCAGGGCAGGACCGCAGCAAGGCTTCTGCGCACGCCGCAGGGCTGGGAAAAGAGCGAGGCTGCAGGCAGCTGCGGCCAGAGGAGTGGCAGGAGGAAGGGAGGATCCCTTCATTGTCCTTTCCGAAGGGAAAAGGGACAGTCCCCTGAGCAGAGTGCCAGGCAGGGCTCCACCGCAAGCCTCCAGGCAGCATCTGCCCGGGGAGAGCAGCAGAGACCCCGCACGCGCCCCCCCTGCGCCGCAGGAGCGCGGGCTGCAGCGCCTTGCACGGATTTGATGCATTTCACGTTCAACTGCAGGAGCGAGAGGATTCCCCTGGCTGCTGCCCTGCAGAGAAACATGCAGATGCTGCAGGGAAGAGGAAAACAAGGAAACGCCGCCTGCTCCACCCCGAGCGGGCAGATAAATGCGACGCAGGACGTCAAGGCGAGGTGAAGCCTGGCGCACGGCAGCCCAGAGCGTCTGCAGATGGCAGGCATGGACGGGGAGAGATGGGGGGAGAGGAAAAACAGCGCCAAGAAGGGCCGCAATGAATTAAACGAGATTAAAGGCAGCAGGTCAGGAGACAGCACTACAGCCTCAACAATGGAGCATCCAGCGATGAGCTGAGGCAGAACGCGATGCTGAAGGATTTGGGCTCACCAGAGCCCAGCCCACAGCGGCCCCCAGCCCTCGAGCACCCACCAGGTACCCGAGCAGCCACCTCTCCGTGGAGGAACCTCCCCAAAAAACGCACCTGCAGAGCACGGCTCCAGCCTCCTTCCCCAGCAGGCAAAGCAGCCTCTCCTCTGGGAGCCGCGCTCGGCTGCGTTTTGGCACCCGGCGCGCACCCGAGTGATTCCAGCCGCCCATGGGAAGAGCAGCCCGCAGAGTCAACCCCCCGAGGAGCAGAACGGCGCTCCCAGGGCTGGTCCTCGGGGCACAGCGCATCCCCTGGGATGCGGGAGCAGGATGAGGTTAGGTTTTTCCCCAGGGAAGGCGAATTTCTCCTTCCCCAAGGAGCTCGCTTGGGGAGGCACGCGGCACAATGCTCTCCGAGGAGAAAACTGCCCGAGCTCTCCGCTGTTCCGGCCCCTTTTTGGTTTTGGCTAGTCCCATTTGGGGTCAGCTCCACAAGCAACACGTCACTTGGGAAAAGAGCCCCGCTTCACCCCTCCTCCCTCAAATAAAGCTCAGAAGACATCATTTAGCCGAGCCTGGACGACTAAAAATAGCCGGCACTAGTCACCCCGGAAAAGGCGGGCTGGGCAGTTTCACACGTCGGCAGCGTGGCCGTGGGGACGCGGGTGTTTGGGGCCACGGGAGCGGTCCCCGCGGTGTCACCGGCTCGGGGAGCGGCCCGGCCCCGCAGCTCCTGGCCCCTGCGCTTTCCCCAGGAGGCGTGGGGCAGGATGCGGTGACTCAGAGCCACGTCTGCACGAGGACACCCAGGAAAGAGGAGCCGCGCTTTCAGTTTTTCCACAGCCAAGCCAAATTTACGGTCCCAGCTCCCCGCAGCTGATTCACCCCCCCCCCCCGTTACCCCAGTGGCCCCGGGCAGAGGCAGCCAGGTCTCTCCACCCGGACGCGGGATAAATCCCGGCGCTGAGTAACGCGTGCCAGCGGGCTGCTGCTGCAGCTTTCCTCCTCCAGCCGGGCTGCCACAAGCAACGTGACCCTCGCCAGGCACGGCTCTGCCTTCCCGCAACCCTCCCGGGGCTCCTTCACCGCCAGCCGGGTGCTACAGCCCAGGATCCCTCTCCCCATAGCTTTTTGTTGCCGGTGCTCACGGGGTTTTTCTCCAAAGAACCGCGTGGCTCCTCCTGGGTGGGTGCGCAGGTGGCACCCGGACCCGGGCGCTTCCCAAACAGCCCCTGCCCCAAACGGCACCTCCAGCACATCACACCCGGATCCGTCCCCCTCCCACGTCACCCCGAGCTCGGCTTTCACAGCAAACCTTACGGCCGGGCCTTCCGAACGGAGCCGAGGCAGAAGCTGCCCGGAGGCCTGAGCCATCTTCTCGCGTGTCCTCGCGTCCCTTGGCTGCCCGCGGCGGTGACAGCCTGACGGATGGCACGCGGACGTGAGCGGCGTTGCCACCGCCGGGTAAAAAGCATCCGCGCAGCGCAGCCCGAGCTCTGCCCGGAGAAGCCGAGCGCTTCACCAACCCGGGGTGACTTTCAAGTCGCTCGCAAGAAGGTGGGAAGGAAGAGATAAAACGCCGGAGCGCCGTGCCGCTAAGTCTCTGGGAGGGCGGGGGCGAGAGACGGAGCATCGGCGCCTCTGAGCTCGGCAACTCGCAGGAATAAGCGGGGAGAAGATGAAAAAGCTGCACGAGAGGGAGGGCGAGCGGCACGGCCGGGGAAAGCAAAGGGATAACGGAGCCCGAGCTGCCCAGTGGGGTCCTGAATTAGCATCCTAAGAAGCGGCGCTCCAAATCGGCCGCCTTCTGCCCGAAATCTGAGCCCGGACCTGAAAACCCGAGCGGGGGATCCGCCGCCCAAAGAGCAAAGGTCGCGGCGAGCCCCGGCCAGACCCCGCGAGCACCCGGCGGGGCCGAGCTCTCAGCAGCCCCCCCCCCGGGGCGGAGCGTCTGCGCCGCGCGCTTTTTTTTTTCGCGTGGGGCGCGGGGGCGCCCCGCGAGCGGTGCTTTCGGTTCCCAGCCCTGGCCAAGGGGGAGGCTCTGGGGCTGTCACTGCTGGAGCCATTGCCTCAGGTCTCAGCCCTCCCCACCGCCCCCCCATCGCCAGATACAGCCCCCGGCCAGCATCGGCATGGAGCGATGCTCCAGCACCAAGCCTTCCTCTGCGTGGGGAGGAGGAGGAGGATGCCGGGGTCAGGAGCCCGCGGCACAAGGCTCCAGCTTCTTCCCAGCTCCCTACGGGACGGCGCCGCGTCGGGCAGGGCTGACCTTTGAGCACCCGAGACAAAGAGGAGCCGGCAGCGGCCTCGACGGCGGAGGAGTCGGGGGGACGCGGGGTGCAGCCCCCTTCCCCCCCGGCCGCCGGGACGGGGGCAGCGGCAGCAGGCCCACGCGCGGGGCCCCGGGAAGCGCCGCGCTCGGCTCCCGTCGGCGAGCGGGAGGGATCGGATTCCTCCCTCCCCATCCCCTGCCGGCCAAACTCTTCCGGGTAGGGCTCCGACGCGCTGCCCAGGCACCCCAGCGGCTCGCTGCGTCCAGCAGACCCCGACTGCTTCGGCAGGGGGGCGAAAATTAATTAATTAATCGCTTTTTTTTTTTTTAATAAACAGGACGGGGATTTGCACGCCAGCAACACGGCGGTCGCAGCCCGGGGACGCCGGATTGCTCGGCTCCTTTGGCTTTCGGTGTCCGGCTGCCGACTCATCCCTGCCGTGGAAGCCGAAGTTTCCCCGTCAGCACCAAGAAGCGCGGACAGGCGGCCAAATCCTGCACTTGGAGTCCCTGCGAACCCCAACCTGGGCACGGGGGGGTTCAGACATGAAAGGCCCCCCGTGGGGGCAGCCTGGAAGCGCTCCATGGCCCTGCACACCCGTGCCAGGGTCCCCCAGGGCCCTGTCCCTGTGCCGGGGTGGCCGTGCCGGAGCAGTTCCACGGCACGGGCAGAGATGCTCCCGCCCAGGGTACCCCTGCACCCCAACCCCCAGCCCCACACCTCGGCTCCCCCGGGTAAAACCGAGAGCCAGAAGCTGCCAGGCAGGAGGGCACCGCGCTCAGCTGTTACTCACGGGGAGCTCTCGGAGGATCGAGGTTGCTTAATTAGTGCTTTCACGAGTCCCCGTCCCGGCGAGTGACACACCAGCGGCTCCTCATGCGCTCCGCACGTCTCCTGCCTTCGCTTTCTTCCTTTCCCTACCCAGGGTTAGCTGCCTTTTTTTTCCTTTTCCCTCCCCTTTTCTAATGAACAAATAGAGGGGCAGGATTTATAAGTCCACGGAAACTCTATTATCCCTCCGCATTAAAGCCAAAAGCGACTAATTAAAACATCAAAGTCGGACGGTTCATTAGCTGAGGCTCGGAAAGCCCTGGCGGGGAGCGGGGCTCCCACGGCTGCACCGTGGACCCGCGCCCCGGGACATGAGTGGGGGGACAGGGAGGACAGGGTGCCACCGCCCTCGTGTCCCCCCCCTCCAGCCGGTCACTGAGGTCCCCCCCTCATTGTAGGGGGGAGGATTTTGCACGGAGGAAGGATTTTTCCCCAGGGAGGCCGGGGTGAGGAGCCCCTTCCCCTCCCACCGTGCCCAAAGCTGGGCGCTGCTCCCCCCAGGAGCACCTCCAGCACCACGGGACGGGTCCTCGGTCCCTCCTGGCCGCACCACGAGGGTGACGGGGACGGGGCTCGATTCCCCAGCTCACCCCAGGCCGATTTCTTCCCTCTTCCACCAGTTCTCCACCCGTGCCACAGCCACGCCACCGCCGCCTCCATCCACCTCCCCCGGCCACCTCGTCCCGGCCTCACGCCGCATCCCCGAGCCCTCTTGGCTCCCATCCCAGCGGCCTCGGAGGGATTTGGGGACGCCGGAGGAGGTGGCACCCCTTGGCACACCGGGTGGCCATCCCTCCAGACCCGCAGCCCATCGAGGCACCGCGGCGTGTCCCCCCCCCAGGCTCAGAGAGCAGCGGTGATTTGCCGAGCACGGCGCAGCCTGCCCCCGCCGGGGAGGGGCCCGGGAGCCCCGGGGGGGGAGCAGAAGGTAGATAAGGGGAGCGAGATAAGGGGAGCAGCTGATAAGGGGGGCAGCTGCTAGATAAGGGGGGCAGGAGATAAGGGGAACCGCCGCTCGCCCTAGAGCCGCCGCTCGGCGCCGGGCTCCTCGCGTCCCCCGGATCCCTGCAGGCTCCTTCCTTGGAAGCTTCAATGGGCACTGGTGAGCGCCGTGGGCAAACCCACGGCCTAGCAAGGATAAATACCCATTTATTTTATTTATGTATGTATCTATAAAAATAAAAGGAGGCGAGCAGGGAGCGGGCAGGGAACCCGCAGCCACGGCGCGGGCAGGGAAGGTGCCGGCAGCTCCCCAGGGCAGCCAGGGAAGGCCCTGGGGAAGGGGGAAACTCCGTGCCCGGCTCCACCCCGGTGCTTTCTGCCGCACAACAATGGTGTGGAGGAGCAGCAGTCCCTCCCTGCTGTTACTCACCCTGCCCAGGACCTGCAGTTGCCCCGCGGCCGCTCCCAGCGCCGGGTGCCAGCTCCACAGGCACGGCGCGGGGCAGGACGCGCGGCTCGGCACCGGCGAGCACGGGGATCCCGGGTGCTGCAGGAGCCAGACCCACGGCACGCCAGCCAGCGCAGGGAATTCCCTCCGTCACCATCTCAACCAAAAAAAAAAACAAACCAAAAAAAAAAAAAAAGCCACCGTTCCACCCCACGCCCTCTCAAGCCTCTACCTGCAGCTCTGGCAGCATCGCCCCAGCGAGCTCGTCTCCCCCGGGGAAGGCTCCAGCACCGTGCCGGGGTCCCAAAAGCGTCCCCCGTGCAGCACCCACGGCCCCGCTTCAGGCGAGGGTGGGTCGGGGAAGGAGCCCAAGCCCTGAGGGGCTGGGCACGGCGCTCCGGGGCCGCTGGAGGAATGGGGAAGCTCTGCGTGGCCGCTCGTGCCCTGCCCAGGCGAACGCAGCCAGCACGGGCACCTCCTCCATCACGGCGGGGCCGCGCCGGCTTTGGCACAGGGCAGGAAAACCACGTAGCTGAGAGCAGCGTCAACGGCCGCGGGGAAGCAAAGGGCACGCGGCTTTTGGGAGGCCTCCAGGACCCCCCCCAGCTCTCTCCATTCATCCCCGGAGAGCACGACCTGCAGCGGGGGGGGGGACACCTGCGGGCACCAAAGCCATCCTGAGGGCACTGGGGTGGCAATTCCCAGGGCTGGGCACCCAGGGGCTGCCCGTGGGATGAAGACTTGTGGCAGGGTGGGACCAGAGGGATGTGGGGGTGTGCACCCCTCCCGCACCCCACGAAATAATTCAGGTGTGTTTCAGGGAAGATTGAGACGGAGGGCACCGTCTGGAGCCACGCAGCCGGCACTAACCCGGCGTGGTGCCGGACAGGCGGACAGCGGCGACGCAGCCGTGCGGGGTGGGGACACGGAGCGGTGCCCCCCCAG
>CM021756.1:3406841-3441523 GCA_011075105.1 Heteronetta atricapilla | reverse complement strand
GCGATGCGCAGCCCCTTGATCAGCACCGTGGAACCCCCCCCCTCCACCCCACAGTGTCATTGGGGTGTGGGTGCCCCCCCCCTTTGAGCTGTACCCCCTGATGCAATGGGGACATGGGGACACCCCCACACACACACTTCGGGCAGTGCGGTGCATGCACGCCCCCCAATCAGTGCGTGCCCCCCCGCCGGCAATGCGGGTGTAAAGCGGTGCAGGCACCCCAAAGCTCTGTGTGTCACCTGCTTGGGTTGAGGGGACACCCCCAAGCCCTATGGGACCCCCCCCGGCAGTGCCTGCACCCCTGGGTGGCCTGGGTTGAGCCCCATGGAAGTGAGGTGCGTGCGCCCCCAAAGCAGTGGGGACCCCCCTGCAGCGTGGGTGCCCCAAACCGGGATGGGTGCCCCAAAACGGAGTGGGTGCCCCAAAGCAGGGTGTGTACCCCAAACCAGGGTGCGTGCCCCAAAGCAGGGTGCATGCCCCAAACTAGAGTGGGTGCCCCAAACCAGGGTGGGTGCCCCAAACCAGGGTGGGTGCCCCCATGCCCAAAGCCCTCCCCACTCCAGGCATGGGGATCTCCGGAGCACCACAAACAGTGACCACAAAACTGGGGTTCCTCGTGGGTGCTGCGGTCTGCCCCGAGCTGCCCCGTGCCCAGCGGGGTGTGCGCAGCCCCCCAAAACACGGGGCACAGCCCCCTGACATCCCCAAGGACACCGGCTGACGGTGCCACCCCTGGGGTTATGTGCTATTGAGCTGCACAGGGCCAAGCACAACCCACAGCCCCCTCGCCCTGGCGGACCCAACCCTCACCCCTTTTTTTGGGGGGGGATGGAAACAAGGAGAAAACCACGCGCTGATCCGGCCGAAGCACGCCGATGGCCGCGGCTGCACCGCGCCACGCGGCATCGCAGCAGCAGCGCTGGTGCAACGCTGGGTGTAGGCAGCCTTGACTCGGCGCTAATCCTGTTGTTTGGGCACGCAACCCAGGTCAAGTCAAACCAGTGGAACATCTAGCCCTAGTGTAACGCTCGTAACGTCCCCCCCCGAGGGCCTGCACCTCAGTCATTTTGCATGCTGAGGGGTCCCAGGGTCACCCCAGGGCCCCGCGCACAGCCCCCTGCAGATGCTTTGGGCTCTTAGCCGGGGGGGTCCCTCCCCGTCCCTCCCCATCCCTCCCCATCCCTCCCCAGCCTCGTGGAGCTGTGAACCCTGGGGGGGTCCCTCCGGGGGGTCCCTCCCCAGCCTCGTGGAGCTCTGAACCCGAACGTGAGCTGGTAAAATGCCTCCGTGGGGTGCTGGGTGTCACCCAGGTGAGGTGGTCGTGGCGCAGAGCCCCTGCGCGCTGCCCTTGTCCCCACGGGGCCACCGGGAGCAGGCACCGGTGCTTTCCCCGTGCCAGCCCCGTGGTGTGTCCCCACCAGCTTGGTGCTCGGCCGGGCGGAGGTGCCGGGGAGTTCCCTCGCAGCACCCAGCGCCCCGCAGCACCCAGATTACTCATATTCAGTGGTGGCCCCCCCTGGTATTTTCCTGGGCAGTTAAACAGACGTTTTCTCCTCCTTATCTCCTGCCGAGAGCTGGGGCTCTCGCGCCGAGAGCACGCCTTCTATCGCCGAGCTCACTCGGGTATCTTCCATCTCTAAGCACGGTTTCTCATGAAAGGAACCAACGTGGGTTTAAGCCAGTGTCCCGCTGCCCCCCAAAAAATAACGAGCACACTGCGCTGACCACCTTTGGTCTGGGTGACTGCGGAACAGCTCGAAAAATAGCTGGAGGTGCAGACAGCACTTCCAGCGGGCTGGGCTGCAGAGCTGCTATTGAGACGTAACGGCCTTCTAAAAGAGCGTTTTGGAGCTTGGAAGGAGCCTCTGAGCATCTGGATTTGGGCTCCTGAAAGGAAATCAGCCTTCCTGCCTGGGGGAACCGGCTGTTAGCGGGGCAAGGCGTCTTCTCAGGAACACCACAGATTTGCAGCCTCTTTGGGCTCCGGCTGAAACGGGGGAAGGCAGCTCCCTGCAGCCCGGCACCAGGTGCTGGCCGGTGGAGGAACCAGCCAAAATCCACCAGAAGAAACGTGCTCCCCACCCAGGGGCAGCCCGCGACTCCAGCGCCGGCACTCAGCGGCTCCCGCCCGGCGCGTTTCCATTACAGAGAGAGTGACCGAAACGGACACGGAGGCGGAAAGCCCCTTTCCATTTTACACTGAAGGAAAAGCACACGGGGGAAAAACGGGCCGCGGTCAGATCCTGCTCGCACCGGCGAGCAAAGCAGGCAGGGCGCTGGGGCAAGGTAGATGCAAGGTTCCTATAGGGAGTGTTTTGGGGTCACGCAGGCCCTGTGCTGATGCTGAGCTAACCCTGCTCTGAAGACGTGGCCGCACGCTTGCCAGGATGGTGCCTGCGCTCCGCTCCCTGGTGCCACCCCTCTTTGTCACCTCCTGCTCTCCCTGTCCTGCTGCCCCCCTGGATAAATGAAAAAACGGGGTGCTCGGAGCGTGCTACGTGTCCCAGAGGGGCGGCAGCTCGGCAGGGTGGAGGTGGCAGGGTGGGTGCCACCCCATGCCATGTCCCCGGGGAGCCAAGTGCCGCGCCGGGGGCAGCCGCGGTGCAGGGGCTGGAAAGGCGAAGGCACCGGCGGCTTTGCCACCTCTGGAGAGGTGACACGGGGACGTCCCCACGCTGCTCTGCGCTTCTGCAGCCGGGTGAGGAGGGAGAAGGAGGCAAACCTGGAGTCTGCACCCCCCTTGCTTGTCACCAGCACCGAGGGAGACGCCGGATCCTGCCGGCGAGCCCCTGCAGGGCTGCTCCCTGCGTTGTGCTTGTGCCTTTGGCCTCCCTGCTCCTCTTGGACGGCGGCTGGAGATTCAGATATTCATTTGTTCCCTCTCGTTTGCCCAGAACGAGCTCCGGCCACGTGTGCTGGGCTGGCGGGGCCGGCTGCGCACCCGGGCACGCGGCCGCGGGAGTGCATCAGGTTTCAGGACCGGGTCGTGCTAAATCCTGCAGGAGCCCCGCTGCGATAGGAGCCTGGGCTGTAATCTGGATCCTGGTATCTTTTTTTTTTTTTTTCCTGTGCCATATGGGACCGTGGTACTCCAGCTGGGTGATCTGTGAGCAAAGCAGAAAGCGATCCCTGGCCTGAGCAGTGCTTAGCCTAAAAGAGACCAACAGCATAAAAAAAAAAACCTGCCTTGAAACATAAAACATCAGCCCGACGGGTTCTCCTGTAAAAATTGGGCTTAAGTGATGATTTCCCTTTAAAAAGAGCAAGAAACTTCACAATAATTTGTCTTTAATGTCTCCCAGGCTGGGAACTTGTAGGTGGAGTTTTAGCCCAAAATGAATTGAATCAGCCAAGTTGTATCAGCCAAGTTACAAACCCATCAAAACCCGGGGCCAGATCCTGATCTCATCGCCGTGGGTACAAATCCAGCGTGGCTGCGCTGGAGTCGACGGGGAAGATTTTGTCACCGTGCCGGGGAGCGGAGAGCAGGATTGGACCCCAGGGTTTCTAATGGAAACACTGACTGAGCCTTGAGCACAAGGCAGAGCCGGGCGTCTGTGAAATCTCTCTCCATTCAGGGCTAAATATAGGGAGAGAGAGAGAGGGAGCGATTCAACTTTCTCTGCTCACGGATAAATAAACCCCAAGCCAGGAGATGCCAGGAGCTGCCGGGGGTCCCATCCTGCAGGAGGCTGAGCCGGCGGCGATGCTGCCGGGAGGTGCCTGCCGTGGTGCTGGGCTGGGGCAGAAGGGGCTTTCGCTGCCTCTGCTTCCCTTTTTTTTCCTCTCTCAGCCCAGCCCTGAGCGTTGCTGGGCTCCGCTGGCCACGTTTTGCAAGGCTCGTGCCCAAAGCTCGTGCCCAGCCTGCTCGGAGCCGCCGGGAAGGGTCCCATCCTGCACCCAGCTTTGCCCCTTGCCTGGTTCGTCTCACCTGGGACTGAGCTTTCTGCTTGCTCTGGGGCAGCTCCCCCAGAGCCTCACAGCCCCAGAAAACCCCCGAGCTGCTCTGCCACGTTATTGCTAATAAACCTCTCCTAGACCGTCTCTGCTATCTTTTACTCTAACAGCCCCGTTAATTCCTAATTAAGCAGCTACTTCGTCGGGAGGGGGGCTGAAAATAAAAAGCAAAAGTGGGACAGGAGGGATTCGGGCCCGGTTTTGCTTTATGAGCGTAATTAGGAAACAAAATTGTTCATTCACCCAAGGAATTCATCACCAAGCTGCTTCGGAGCTGCCAGACACGTGGGGTTTTCCCTGGGCACCCGGAGACTGACGGCGCCTTTCCTCTCCCCATCTTTGTACGTTCCCATTTGGAGCCAGAGCCACAGCAGGCTCGAAACCTATCAAAACCCCAATATTTGTGCCAGCCGAGGAAGTGCTGCTCCTTCCTGGGCACCCACGGGCACGGCGAGGCCGACACCGTGCTTAGAGACACCCCAAAGCCCCCCAGGAGCCTTGGGTGCTCCTGCTCCTTCCCTCTCCTCGCAGCACCCCGTGGTTAGGGCGAAGCAAGTGCCACCCCTTGAGATCCTGGGGACACCCCTGTCCCCTCCTCGAGGGGTTTAGAGGGAGACGGCTTTTAGACGGGATTTAGATGGAGATCCTCAGCTCCACCTCAAAATGAACATATTCCCCCCCCCCCCCCACCCCCCCGGTTCCGACCTCCTTCCGTTCGTCACATCGAGGAGGAACCTCGTACTCGGTGTTTGCAGCACGGTAACACCTCCGGGACCTCGGTGGGCCTGAGGAAAGTCCCTGCTGCCGGGAGTGACAAGGCGGTGGGTAGTGCTGAAAGGGAGGAGGGAGAAGTGACAGCGCCGGGGGGGCCGCTCGCGCCGCCGTCACCCGCAAGCTGTCGGTGCCGGAGCTGGGGGGGGGGCGGCAGAGGGGCCCCAGGCTCCCGAGTCCTACTTCGGTGCCTTCCCTCCAGAAATGGAAGGAACGGCCGGGATGGCACGGGGGGCATCAGGAGCCGTGCCCCACGGTGCCCAGAGGAGCAGGATGTCACCGCAGGGCTCTGTCCCATAGGGGCCCCCCGCTGCGGTGCCTTCGCGCCCTCTCGCAGCCCCCCCCGGTGATGCCGCAGGGCCAGGAGCGGGAGCGAAGGTGCAGAAATGCTTCTCCTCCTCCCTGCTTCACAGCACGAAACCCACTCCAACATGCAATTTGGAGAAACGCCAGGCCTCCCTAACCCGTGATACCCCCGGGCAGTGCAACCCGGAGGCATCCCTGGTATTTTCCTGGTGTCCCTGGTATTTTCCTGGAGTCGCTGCCTCCGGGCGAGAGGAAGCCGATGGTGGCCAGGAGGGCTGGAGCAGGGCAAAGCCAGGGCGAGCTCAGCCCCTGCGAAACCCCAGCGTGAGCAGAGAGAGGCGGCGAAGGCGGGCAGAAACCGTACGAGATGAAAAGGTGACCTCTCCCAGAACCAGGGGGAAGGAAACCATAAACACTGCCAGCCGCGGCCGCGGGAAAACAACAAGCAGCGACTGTTTGATTTGAATAATAACCATCAATAATACATCGCTAAGAAGCTGCAGATGACTGCAATTAAAAGAAAAAAAGCATTGCATTCCCTGAGCAAAATCTAAATTATTCCTCACAGCTTGTCCGCGCGCCGCGTTATATTAACATGAAGCAGCTCCTGGTGCGGCGTGGCTCAGCGGAGCCCGGCAGCCCGGGTGGAAGGCATAAAAGAAGAAAAAAACAGGCAAGGAGAAAGAAGAAGGGCCCTAATGTAGAAGGTTATAAATATTTTACAGCCGAGGAGGAGTGGGGAGCCACCGATATAGATGCGATTGCGGGCGTCCGTGGTGGGAGGGAGGAATTAATCACAGAAACAGAGGAGAAAGTTTTCTCGAGGAGCCCATGCACACACCCACGGGCAGAGCAGCTTGGGTGGGGGGGCTCCCGGGTGCTGGGTGCTGGGGTCTCAGGGTGCTGGGCAGCTTGGGGGCTGCTCCAGGGGGCACAAAGATGACTTAGTGCTGATGCTTGCCCCTGCCAGGCACGGCGGGCAGGGTGCTGGGGCCAGCATGGGCACTGCGCTCCTTCTGCCTTTCAATTCCTCCGCAAACACGGAGTGAAAATGCTCACCATAAAACAAAATAAAAACATGAAACCCTGCAGGTGGGGCTGGGAACGCACCCCAGGCATCGTGCACGACCCCACGCACGTGCTCTGCTTTGCGGGTGCTGCTCTGGGGGCTCGGGGCACTGGCCGCTCGCGTGTGCCCGTGGGTGACAACCCCGCTATGTGCACCCTGCACCCTGCGGAGCCTCGGCGCTGAGCAAACAGCAGCCGGCCACCCCTCCTAGCGCTATCCAAACACGGGCTCTGCTATCCAAACACAGCTCCCAGAGCCAGGTGCCGGGCTTGTTGCACCGCTCCCCGTCCCTGTCCCTGCTGGCAGAGGGAAGGGAGCGGGGCACCGAGCACCAGCCCGGTGCACACACCTGCAAACATCGCCCTCGGTGCCGCTGTCTCCTGGCAGACACTGAACGCTTCCCGGGGGAGGCTGGGGCTCAGAACCAGCCAGCCGTACAGCTGGAGCCATTCCCCACCCTCCACAAACGGCTCCTTTCCCCGGTGCCCAGCGATAGCAGCGTGGGACGCCGCTGCTTATCAGACCCCGTGCTGTGCGGCAGGAGCAGGGCAGGCCTCCCAAGGCCAAGATGTTTTCTTTATTTTTCTTTTTTTCTTTTTTTTTTTTTTTTTTTTTTTTAGCTCTCAGCTAGTGCTTCCCAGGCACCCCAAGCACTTTGCAGCACTGGGGACACCTCCATCCCCTCTGCCCACAGCCTGCAGGCAGCACGGGATGCCCGTTCCCAGCTCCAAGCTTTGTCTCCACCTTCTCTTTCTGTCCCAGCTTGGTCCCGGGTGCAAGCAGGGCACTGCTCATTTGCACGAGGTGACCCCGGGCTCTGGGCCACCGGCCCCGGCCATTCTCCTTCCCTGTCCCCAGCAGCACTGATTGGAAAAGCTCAGAGGCACCTGCTGGGAGCCTCTGCAGGTATTAAAACCTCTGTGCCTAAAAGCGCCTCTTTAAAAATTAAAGCCTCAGTGAGAAAGAAATGAGTCGTGACGGGGAGAGATGAAGCTCGTGGCGTCTGCAGATCACTGGAGGAAGGAGCGCCGGTGCCAGCGCCGACTGGAGGCACCGTCCCTGATGCCCGGGCCAAAAGGATGGAGATTAGGTGATTTTGAGCAGCCGCTTCGTCCTGATGCTGACCCCATCCAAGCAGGGCAGTCACAGCCCAGCCCTCTGCCATGGGGACGCCGAGGGTCCCTGGGAGGACACCGAGGGCTGTGCTCCCCCCAACAGACCCCACCTGGCCACCAAAGCTTTCTGCAAAGCACAAGACCCCGTGGGCAGAGTGCACGGGGGTTACCTCAAATCCCAAAAGCCAACAACCCCGGCACTGCAATGCCTAATGCCAACGGGCTGCTGGAATAGCTTGTGCTGCAGATATGGCACAGACGGATCCCTTCTGCGAGACGTGCATGTGTCGCACATCGGCGGTGACGCCAGCAACTTATTTCCCCGCTGACTGCTGAGACGGCTGCTCAGCTCCCTCTCAGCTGTGACGTGGGAACCTGCCCTTGATTTCCAGTGGCACCAATATGTTTGCTTCCTCCCCTCCCCGCCAGCCCCACTTTGCTCCGTGGGGGATGTAGCAGGCAGCGCTGCAGCTCCCCGAGGGGTGCTGGGGGGCCCTGAGCCCAGAGCTGGCACACGCCAGCCTCCCGGGGAGCCAAATCCAGCAGCTGGTGGTGAACCCAGGCCGTGCCTGACATGTCACATAAGTCAAGGACAAGGGGGGTTGGCCTCGAGAGAGGAGCTTCAAGCAAAAAATAAATAAATAAATAAATAAATTGCTATTTTTTTTGCTATTGCAAAAAAATGCTAGTGCAAAAAAAAAAAAAAAAAAAAATGCTTTGGGGAGAGAAGCCAACAGGGCGCATAGGCAGGAGGGTGAGTACACACTCGTCCCTAACCCTGAGCGTGTTCCTGCGGTGCCCAAGGGATGTTGCAGCAGGGAGGACAACTGCAGGCATCTCTGTCTTGCTGGCTAAGGGCGCACGCACCCAGGCTCGGCACGGGGGACGCGCAGCAGCAGCAGCAGCAGCAGCGGAGGCAGCGCTCCGGTGCTCGGGGCAGGGACGGGTGCGCGCTGGCCTGACTCAGTGCAGCAGCTGCCAGGGCTGTGCGCTCTGTGGTCTGGCAGCAGCGGGGCTTTGTGCACTTATTTGTAAATACATTAAGCCCTGGGTTTGCAGAGAAAGGCGAGAGCCAAGTGCCTGCAATTGCCTGCACGGGAGCGTAACCTTTGGGAGCAGTCTTTTCTCCGCTCTTTACCAGCTCGGCAGAATTGTTCTGCTCTGTCGAGCTGGAAATTGGCTGCAGATATCATCACCCAGGCATCAGGTTTGAAGAATAGACTCTCCTTTCAGTCATTAGCTGTGGGCAACAATGCGAGCGGATGGGGAGGAGGTAAATGACTGGGACTGGCGTGGCTCAGCTCTCCTGCATGCAATCCCAAACGAGGGACTGAAACGAGGCAGAGAGAGGTCTGCAGCGGGGCTGGAAGGACAACAACAATCCTGCACAGTGCTGAGCAGCAGCTGGGACAGCTTGAGCCCTCCAGCCACGCCAGGCTCCGGACCCATCTCTTATCCTTTGTCCTTCTCCCTCCCTGACTAATTTCCTTCCTTCCCTTCCACTCCTTTGTGCTGCCCTCCTGCATCCCATCCCTGCCCCGTGGCCAGCCCCAGGGCGAGAGGAGCAGCCTTTTCCTCCCCTGGCCGACCAGAGTACTGGTGGGGAACGCGAAGTCCTGGAACAAACCGAAAAGAGACAGGGCTGAGATTACTTCCCCTGGCAGCTGACGAGGTCACCGTCCACTTTTGCAGAAGTCGGATGCTTTTGTCATTCCTTACACGCAGCAGTGGGCGAGGGAGCCAGCTGCTAGTGGCGTAGCTCAGGCTCTGCCCCAAAGGGAAGCGGCTGCGCCGGGGCTGGAGCAGGGCATGGCACCGGCGGTGTGATCTGTCCCTGATGACTAACTCGCTCCTAACACACCCTCTGCTTCAGAGGCCGTGGCAGGAACCACTATCAGAAAGCAGAAGCCGGTTCCTTCCCTCTCGCTTCCCACTAAGATTTTCCAGTGACCCATCGTTCTGCAGCGCTAACGGAAAGTTGCCAGGCCCCTGTCCTTTCCTTGCCTTGGGTGGTTGGCTGGGTTTTGTTTCAGCTGCGTCTCAGCATCGTCTGTCCCCAGCTGAACACCCCTGGAGGACAAGAACAGCCTCTGGCATTGCTCTATTGGCTGAGACCTGCTGGGTTTTGCTCCGAGCTTGCACCAGGGTGACCTGCGAGAACAAGCACTCGTTTGTCACACCCAGCTTGGGCACGGGTCACCGGGGTACGTACAGCTCCTGGCGAATGGAGCTGCTGCTGCACACAGCGCGATACCAGGCACAGCCTGCTGCCACGTCTGGGGCTGCTCCAGCATTTCTGGGCTCAGCTCTGCGGGGACGGGCTCCAGAGAGGCTGCGAAGAGCGGGGGGGGGGGGGGGGGAGCAGGGGAAGGACCCAGCGAGCCCCCGCTCCCCTGGGATTTATTTGTGTAAGCCAGGAGCAGCAGCACCAGTAAAAGTTCTCACCCAAGGGGACGGGCAGACTGCAGCACCCACCTGAGAGCCAAAGCACCCGAACAGCTGCTGGGGGGACCAGTTACCCCCCAGTGCTCCCATTCTCAGCTACACGTACCTGTGAGCTGAACATACCCTCAAGGGCACCCTGCCTTGGGCTGAGCCCCTGCCCGGGGGGCAGAAGGCACCGGTCCAATAACGGGTGGATTATCGAGGTGCTCGAGCACATTTTGGGATTCCCAAGATGCTGCATGCCCCTGTCTTTGCTCTCTGACAGCAAAATGACTCCGAGCCAGGCTGGGTCCAGGCACGCTCCAACACTGCTGTCATGAGCCACGGCAGCACCTGCAGCTCCTCCACGCACTACCTCGGCCTTAATCAACTCCTCAATTATTAATTTAAAAGCCCCACAGACTGTAATCCCCTGTATGTACTCACCTAGAGGCAGCCCACAGCCAAAGAGCTCTCCTAAATCTGCTCCTAATTAGGAGTGGACTTACCCCTGCGATTAATTGCTGGAGTTGTTCATTAGTGGCTGGATATCGCAGATGATCTGCTTGGAGCAGGAGGCAGCAGAGGGGCTCATCAACACGTAATGAACGGGGCGAGTGTCAAAACAGCAGCTAGAGGCTCTGTACCTGGCCGGGGGACAGCAGAGGCTGGTGGTTTCCAGCAGAAAGCTCCTGGCTTTGGGACAAGCAGGAGGGTTGGGTTTTTGCACGGAGCTGGGAGCTGCTGCAGAGGCGATGCTCACGGTGCTGCCAGCCCCAGGGCTGTCGCTGCAGACCAAGGAGCTCTGGAATCAGAGCAGGCTGAGCATCCCCACTTGCCCCCAGTGGGGCAAGAAAACCCCCTTTATCCCAGGATTTCAACCCAACACAGCGTTTTCCCCATGCCCTTGGGGCACCGCAGACCTGGGAGATCAGGCAGCTCGGCTTGTGTCCAGCCTGGGACACCCCTGCCGTGCCTCATCGCAGGGGACAGCAGGGTGACAGAGGCGCACGAGGATTGCACAAGCCCTTTCCTAACCCACCCCAACCAGGTTACGCTCTCCTGTGCCTCAGTTTCCCCAGCTCCCCTCCACCCACCCCGCAGGGTGCTCATGGAGCCTGCTGCCTGGAGCCACCTCCGAGCGCGCCAGGCGCTATTCTTAGCTTTGAGGGAAGTGAAAGCATTTCTGTGCCTCGGCATTTCATTTTCCCTCCTAACACGAGCTTTGTGGAAGCCAGTTAACCCCCCAGGGTAACGCCCCACCCAGGGAATCACCAGCCTGCAGGTGGAAAAGCCACGGGGCAACTCCCAGGGCCACAACACCCCCCTGCGCCCTCAGCAGCCTTCCCCAGATATTGGTGGCCCCAGGGCTGGTGGCAGCCAGCTGCAGCAGCTCAGGGCAAGAACGTGTTTAAACCTTTCTTTTCCCCCAGCGGTTTTGTCTTTATTTTTCCCACCTGGGGGTGTTTTGGTGATGGGCGAGCTCTGCACTCCCTCCTGCTGCTGGAGGGGATGGAGCTCTCCCTGCCTCTGCTACCGGAGCAGCTCCACGGTTTCAGTCTGAGATGCTTGGGACAAAAAAAAAATGCATTTAGTGACAGAGGAGTTAAGCTGCATTCTGGGCTAATGGCTGGTGAAATTATATTAGAAAAAAAAAAATGGAACAAAACAAACCCTTGAAGGTTGAAGGCTGTAAACAGCAAGGGAAACTAGGACGCGAGGCTCGAGCGGGAGAAGCTGTTTGCTGCAGGTTGAGGGCGAGCCGCGGGTGACTCACGCAGGTGACGGCCGATTGCTCCCAGGGCTCCTGGGTCTGGTTTGGATCAAGGCTGAGCTGGGCTCTGGGACAACGATGGGTGGCTCCTGGCACTGCTCCTTGGAGGGACGGATCTCACATAAGGCAGCAGCTTCAAGCCTCATAAAACCGCTGTTATCTCCCCCCGGTAGCTCTCCGACATCCAAACGCTTCCTGGGCAGGAGGAGCTGAGCCGATGGCCTGGAGGCAAATGGGCTCCGTGGTCCTTTGTGGCATCCCCCGAGCTGTCCCTTGGCCCAGAGGAGGGCTTTCTGCTCCTGCCTCACAGCTGGCGAGGCAGCAGGGTCTGAACACCCCTCCTGCCCCCAGCAGCACCCGCAGAGATGGGTCGCTGGAGGGAGGGAGGTGGGTCAGTAAATGCTGTGAGCAATGCAGTGAATAACCCCGGCAGCTGGGCATCAGGCAGGCAGATGTGGGCAGAGCCATGGGTGTGGAGGGACAGAGACAAGAGCTCAGACAGACAGACAGAGACAGACAGCTGCACGGCCAGAAGGGGGGCAGTGCAGGATCCGGCCCTCCGAGGTGCCCACACACAGGAGGCTGCCGCAGATGGAGGGGAGGAGGATGGCAGCACGAAGGGGGGATGCGTACCTGTGCTGCCTCCGGAGGAGAAAGCCACCTGATGAATAGAGCTGAGGAATAATTACAATGAACCAACGCTCGTGCCAGGCTCCCTGCAGCCGGGGGAGCGCAGCCTGCTGCAGCCCTGCCCGCCCACCGCCCGCCCTGGCCTCGTGCCCCCGCCGGCCCCGAGGCCACGGTGACATTAACCCGCTTCTCCGCCAGCGTCAGCCGGCCACGTCAGCCGCCTTCTAATCAGCCCCAGCACTTCCGAGCATCCCGGGGGCTGCCAGAGCAGATCCTTGCAGCTGGAGGCAAGCAGGAGCGCAGCCGGCGCCCGAACAAAGGCGGCACCCGGGGCTGGCGGCAGCTCGGTGTCTGGGTGCCCCCTGTGCACCCCCAAATCTGCCTTGTCCCTCCCTAACCCACTGCAGAGGATGGCTTCTAGCAACTGCTGCCTTCCTGGCACGTCCGAGCTCTGCTGCTCCCCCCCCGGGGAGCTGGGACGCCGCCACGAGCCGCGGCGGGCTGTCGGAGGAGCCAAGCTGCTGCACGGCCCGAAGCCTCTGCTCACAGAGCTCTGGGATTAGGGGGATTTCTCTCTCCTTCTCCTTGCTTGATTCACAGCCTGTATTTCCCGGGGGCAGCAGGTCCCCTGTGGGGAAGGCACCTGCCCTGCCAGACCCTGACGGCAGCACCCCGTCCCTCGATGCCCGCGGCGCAGCGGAGCTCCCCCTGCTTATTTTCGATGGCACGGGGCCACCCCGGGCCAGCCCCGCGTGCCTCTCCGGGGAACTTGGCAGCAGGTGCCCGCTCCTCGCCGCCTAATCCCGCTCCCTGCCACCGGCCAAGGGCTGACGGGAATAAACACACCCGCCGCCCGCTCGCCACATGCCTTTCCATAAGGGGAGCGAACCTGCCGGCGCCCCGCGCTGCCGGCTGAGGTGCCGCTCACTCCCGGCTCGCTTCCAGCCCGCGTTGCACCAGGGGCCAGGCAGGGGACGGACGGCGGGGGGCTCCTGCCGGGCTTGAACCCCCAAATCCCCTGGGCACCCCCAGCAGGGTGCTGGTGACACAGCCCTGTCCTCCCCGGTGGCACAGCACCTGCCCTCTCCACCCCACATTCGTCCGCAGAGGCTGAGCCGTTGGTCACAGCACCGTGCGAGCAGGAGTGCAGAGAGGCCATGAAATAAATTAGTTAATGAGGGTGTTAATTAGAGATGAGGAGGCTCTGGGAGAGTGGGAGGGAGGAGCCGGCTGACCCCCCATGGGCCAACCTGGCTGCAGTGGGGACACGCTGGGGACACACAGGGGACAACCCATGGTGGCTGAGCCCCCCGCCTGCCGCAGCGGGTCCCAGGCACCGCTTCACCCATCAGCGGGGCTGCCCCTGCGAAGACAGCATTCAAAGCATCACTTCCAATACCCGTCTGTTTTCCCCTCCTGCCATGGAGACAGCCTCCTTATATAAACCCTGTTAAGTAGGACGGCCTTTTATATCTCTTTCTCCCATCTCCGCCGGTGGCTGTGGAGGCTCCAGGCCTCCGAGCCATCCAGGCTGCTTGGCAAAGGAGGAGAAAAGCCGTCAGGGTGCGTGCAGCCGGGCTGCCCTCGTGCCCGGCCCCACAGCTCCTCGCCATGGCCGTGCAGCGCTGGAGGGGACCGTGCCCAAGCCAGCCACTGGTCACCGACGCTGCTTGGGTGCATCCAACCCCGTGCGGTGCCCCAGGGGTGGCTTGGAGCTGGGACCGAGGGATGGGGAATTAATTAATGGAAGAGGCCGAGTTGATGCAATGCCCTCCCTGAGACAGGAGCAGATGCAAACGGAAGGGGTGGAGGTGAGGCCGTGGCACTGAGATGCATCCGTGCAGAGGATCCCATCTCTTGCAGCCCCCTCCCTGCCCTGGCCAGCTGCCCACAGGACCAGAGCATCCCCCAGTTCACCATCCCTTGTGGCTGTCTCTGGCTGGAGCATCTCCTCCTTCCCGTCGCCTTTCCTCCAGCCCGCTCAGCCATCTGAAATGATGGCTTTAATAAGGGTAAATTTTTGATGAACAAGCTATTAAATATTTGTGGCCGTTGCATGGGCTTTCAATTATTCAGTGCAAAAACGCAGGCGAGGTGTAGGCAGCGGCCGTGGCAGCGAAGGACACGGCAGCCCCGTGGGACCCGGCTGGGCTGGGCATGGCCAGGGAGCCTGGGCAGAGGCAGCTCCAAGCCTCCAGCAGGGAGAAACCTCCAGGGACAAAGCCCCCGTGCCAGCGAAATCATTTCGCGGGGAGTATTTGTGCTATTTTGGGCTGTGTTCGGCGATCAACTTGAGTGCAACCGGGAGGGTCATGGCTGGAGCAGCCGGTGGGGAAGGAACAGGGATCCCGGGAGCAGCAGAGCGCTGGATTTCCAGCTCCGAGGCATGCGAGTACATCGGGTGTCTGCCTGGAGGCAGCCTGCGACACTGCGGGGCTACCCAAAACGGCAGGCACACAGACACATGCTTGAAAATGGGAACGGGAAATAAAGCGATATTTAGCAGGAACCCCTCCCTCCTGCCAGCCCCAAATCCCTTCGTATCACAATTTTCATTCTGGGAGTAACACCTGCAGGGCTGGGACACCAACCCCTCGCTGCTGAGGCCGCATGATTTTCTGTGTGTGCCATTGCTCCCGCTGGGGGAGCACCGGGCAGGTCCCCCCGAGGCGTGAGTTGGGCCAACCTCAGGACGCCGGCAGCTCTGCTGGTTTCCCAGCTGGCGATCAACCCCTCAGTGCCATTTGAATCAAAATCCAATTTTCACGTCACCATTCTCCACAGAAGAGGGGTATGAAGCTCTGACCGGCTCGAGCCGCATTGTGTGCAGCAGCAAGGGCATCCTCACCCTGAGTCCTGGGCCAGCTCCAGCTTGGGTGTTCCTTATTTCCTCCTGCCGAAGCTGCTGCTCGTGTTCCGTTCCCGCTGTGCAGTAATGCCACTGGAGGATATTTCACAGCTCCCGCATCTCACCCCTCCTCTGCCTGCTGGCAGCTTCTGGCAGGAGGCTGTGAGCATCCATGGCGAGCATCCCTGATCCCCTCATCCCTTGGAGCCATCACTCCCGGCACTGATACTGCTGCAGATTTGTCCCCTTGCACCGGGGCTGTGCCGTGTGCAGGGTCCTGAGCTCCAGCACCATCCAAACTCGCACCCCATGGAACCGGCACGCTCGCTTTCGCCGGGCTCCTGGCGCTCGCTGCTCTGCAATCACAGCCCTGGAACATACCTGGGGGAAGCAGCCAAGAGGCATAAAATCCCTGCTGAGCCTCTGCCAGCCCGAGGAGTGGCAATTAAAACAAAGTGATTAATCACAAACAGCGAGTGGCTATAAAACTTTCCAGTAATAGGAGCGAGGCTGGGACAAGCAGCCGGGGAGCTGAAGAAGCTCCGGTTGCAGCGGGACAGCAGCAGTGCGTGGACAGCAGGAGGGTGAATGCCAGGCCCGCCGAGGGGAGGGAAGGTCCCTGGTGGCTCACAAAGTGCTCGGATCCCTCCTGGCTTCAGAGAGACACGGTATTTGGCTGGAGGTGTCGTCTCGGCCAGCAGACGGAGATGTTTGCTGGGCCAGATGCTTTTTGCCACGGTGCCCACAACGGTGCCGTGCGCTGGTGCCCGGGGTTGTGGGGGTTTGGCTGGGGCAAGGGGGAAAGGGTAAGGTCTGAATCACACCATGAGCAGGTGCTCGGGCAAGGTGTGTTTGGGCTCTCCTTTCCCCAAGCACCACATTGGCCACATCCAACCCCAGCAGCATCCCTGCTCGTGGAGCTCAGAGCACCCAGCGATCAGCCCCGGTGCCGCACGGGGTCATCCCCACCCGCGATGGGGAAAAGCGGGGATATGCCCGTATATAAGGCAGGGGGAGGTGGCAAATAAACAAGCAGCCATCACAAAGGGCTCGCCCACTGCCTGGTGGTGGTGATGGAGAAGAAGCGAGGAGCTCTCCCCCTCCTCCAGCAGGATTCGGCTCGCGTTGGGCGCGTGGGAGGACTGGCAGCGCCGAGATGAAAGCGCCCGCGGGGCTGCTCGCTCCCGCAGTCAGGTACCCACCCAACGGCGCTGCAAAAACTTTCTTCCCTTTGAAGCAAGGAAACCCAAGGATTAGCCGGGCTCTTTCATTGCCATGACAACCCTAAAACATTTATCAGCCGTAATTGCCGAGTGGCCGGATCCTGGCTCACTCTGGGCACAACGCTGCAGCAGGTTGCCTGCCTGCTGCCCGGCTGCTCCCCTTCTTTTTTTACACCTGCATCTTCTGAGCTCTGCCCTCCCGTGCAGCTTGGCTGCAAATGGGGGACACCGCCTGGACACTGTCCTGTCCCCAGCGTGCCTGGGGGACACGAGCTTTGGCTGCTTTAAGGCAAGGAGCATTTGCTCTCCCCTGGAGCTTACCCGCAGTGGTGGAGCTGCATCACCATGGTGGGAAGGACAATCCCACCCTCATCGCCTTACTGCAAATAATCTAAAATATTGCCTTAAAAGGGTGGTGCCGACCTTGGCACGGAGTTGTGTTCGCCCTTCAGCACCGGTTGGGGTAAATGGGGTTTTTGGCTTCGTCTCAAGTCATTAACTCCTCCCAGGCAGTCATTAATCCCCAGGAAATGCCCTGTGACTTGGATCATTGCTGCTTAATTAATACAACCTCCCGTCACTGAGCTGAGGGCCAAAGCCTGAAGTCATTGTGTGCGTTGCTTCCCCTTGGAGCCGGGAGCTGCTCCTTGAGCCCACGGTGGCCGCAGTGCCAGGGGGAGCTGAGCCAGGCCTGCAGGACACCGGTGCTGGGGATGTGGGTGCTGGGGATGTGGTCCCCCGGGATATGGCCAAGCACTGTGCCATCCACGCCCAACACAACCTGTTTGAGGCTCAAGCACCATCCTGCGAAGCGCGATACATTGTCCTAATAATTCACAATTTATGGAAAGCCCAAGGCCAGGGACATGCCGGTGGGAGAGGTGCTGGAGGTCAGGCTTGGTAACTGATGCCCTTAATCACACACAGATCCTTGTGCTCCCTCCATCCCCAGCAAGAGGCACACAGCAAACGCTCGTCTCAGAGACCTCTCGTGCAATTACCTTTATCCTTCTTAGCTTGTCAGAAATTGAAAATGCAGCACCTCCTCTTCCCCAGTCTCTCCCCTGCCCTGGTCTTCCATGATCTCTCTTAAAAGAGAAATAAAACCCCATTCATCACCATAATGATTTTTATTTCCAAGCATTGCCGGTGATTTATGGACCTGCTTCCCGAAGCTGCTCTCTCCATCAGCAGAAAGAGATGAATGTGTTTGGGGGTGGGTTAGGGGTGCCAGGGGGGATGAGGGGACCAGGAAAACTGCGGGCAGCCACGTGTTGGCATGTCTTAAACACAATGGGTGCTCTGAGAAAGTGTCACCCATCCGAGCAGCCCCCGGTGCTCTGTGGATGCGGGAGCTGGGGAGCATCGCCCGTCCCCGCTGGCATTTGGGGCCGTGGCGACAGACGAGCCTGTAAAAACCCGAGCGATGCGAGGCCATAAATCCCCCGCACGAATCCGCCCAGAGCGCAGTGAGAAAGGTCACTGTGCCTGGCATTTCCCACCGAGGTAATTACGGGTGGGCAGAAGCAATGCGGGGCTGAAATATCAGCAGGATTTACATCGGGGGCAGCGCTGCTGCTGGTCGCCGGCTGCCCTGCCGCGGCCGGATCCTGAGCACCGCAGGGGAAGGTGGCCTCGGAGGGAGCTGCATGGGGAACCGAGCCACAAATTAAATCTGGTCCTGTGCTCCCTGGAAGGGGGGCAACAGTGGGGGCTCGGCTCAGGGACGCATCCCCCAGCTCTGCTTTTGCTGATGGCAGGTTCTGGGAGCCAGGCGTGCAATGCCTCAAAGGGGCTGGATGATGATTGTTGTCCCTGCTCCTCCAAAACCTGGGCTGCGAGTAATCCAGAGGATTCATCCTTTTGGGGTACAGGCAAGAAGAAACCCCTGCACCCCCCCAGGCCACTGGAAGCCATGTGCAAACCCCCGTGTCAATGCCCCCAAACCCAAACCCTCCCCAGAACCACTGCTTGGTTTGGAAATTTAGGCTGCCCATATATTTATTTTTGCCCGTGTTTATTTGCCTGCATCTTTTTTTTTTTTTTTTCCTGTTTGTCTGAAGTTATGGCTCAATTTCAGGAGTTAAAGAAAACTCGGTTTATAAATAGTGTGCTCAAAGCACTGCTTTCCAGAAACGACAGCGAGTCGGCTCCCAGCAAGCGCCGCTGCCCCAGGGGAGGGTCACCACGAGGGGAGGGGGGTTTGCTTTTCCCACATCATCTCCTCAAACAGCTCCTAACCCTCCCGAGAAAGCTAGGGTGAGCATTTGGGGTGGATTCTCCCCGTCGCTGGAGTTACAGCCAACAAAATTTGCTGCTCTGAGCGTAAAAGTGGGGATGCGGGGGCTGGGGACAGCCTGACCCCAAGCAGCACCAGCCACATCTCCCTGCCTCGAGCAGGGGACACATCCCTGAGCTTGCATGCGAGGCTGATGCTGGGGCAGAAGAGGTGAAAGGAGGAAATTCCTGGGGAACTGCCACTGTCGGGTTGTCACCACAGGCAGGGTCACCCTGCCCCTGGCACCCATGGGGACAGTCCAGGAGAAGACCGGCTGCTCTTGCCCTGCTTTATTTTTCACGGGCCAAAAAGCAAAACCAGGTGCATCGTTTTTAAATGACCAGGGCGGGGAAGGGGACACATGTGGAAAAGTCGCATCATTTGGATCACTTTTTAAGGACACGAGTCATTGGGGCTGTGAGAGCTGATGAGAACCACATCGCATTTTGTCAAAGAGGAATTTCTGTCAGCGTGACTAATGGGAGCAATAACGAGAGTGCTTGGGATGAATCACATAGCCGAAGCAGGACCAAGGGCATTGTCAATGGGAGGAACCCATAGCCGAGATTTTGGGGAAAACAGGTTGATTGGAAAAGCTGATGGACACCGCAGGAAGGTGGATGGGGACAGCCTGGTCCTGCGCCAGCCTCACCGCCCGTACCCTGGCTGCCAGCGGTGCCTTTAGCAGGACATCGGCACCAAGCCACCGCCCGGAGGGGCCTGGAGCAAGAATTCCTGGAATCTAGGATCTGTCCTGAAAACTTGAGGGTCAAAAAGCCAAGGGCTATTTACAGCTGCCCCTGAGCAAGCCCTTCCCTGCACAACTCCCTCAGACGGGCCAAGGAGGGGAAGCGCCGTGGTACAGGGGCCATTGCTCCCGATGCTCATCCAAACCTCTCCAAAAATCCAGCCCTGAGCATCCCTGCCTCCCTCCACAAAGCATCCAACCCGAGCTCTATTTTTGGCTCTAGGCTGATTTCCTGGCGGCACAGCCAGAGCGAAGCACCTGGTGCCCATCTCATCGCCAACATTTCACCAAAACCCCAGCTCCTGGCATCCCGCGGCTTCCCGGGGGCCGTCACCTCTCAGACCACATTTCTGGCTCTCTGACCCCAAAGCAAGCAAGGCAGGGAAGCCTCACGCACCAACCGGGCACTAAAAACCCCAAACCACCCACATTTCGAGGCACTGAGCACCCAAGAGTGGGCTGCGACAGCGACCAGTGGGGCGATACTGGCACAAAGCAGTTCTCTGTCCCGGCGTCCCTCCGGGGCCAGCAACGCCCGCATCTGCTCCTGCTTAAAACACACTTTGCAAGCTCGCAGCCTTGTTCCAGAGAGGAGGGAGATGGGGGAAAGGAAGCGCCCGGTTTTGCTGGCTTTTGTTGCCTTTTTTTTTTTTTTTTTAAAGGAGGGTTCGTTACTTCTCCCTCTCTCTTTCTGTTCCTGCTCAGCATGGAAAGTTTTGCTTCAGCTCGCCCTTGTGACTGGAAAAAGAGCCAGTTCATCGCAGCAGAACAAGGGGGCTGTTTCTTCTTCTTTTTTTTTTCTCCTTTTTCTTTCTTTTTTTTTTTTTTTTTTATTCCAGAGCTCTGAGGGAAGCATTTTCGCAGGGCGGCTGCGGGGGAAAGGCAGGAGCGAGGGCTCCAGAGAAGCCCTGGGCACCAGACAGGGGCAGAGGAGGACAGAAAATTGGAGGGGTTTCAGCTCACGGGTTCAGGGAGGGCTACGAAGGACAGAAGAAGTGTTGCTGAGGCACAAACCCTGCTGGGAGCAGATGCTCCATCCCCTGATCCCCGGTCCAGGGTCTTAGCCCCAGCCCCTTGTTTCTTCCCCCAGATTTCCCAGCTCTTTCTGCCCCACAGGTCCCTCCTTGGTGCCTATCCTGGGGCTGCAGCGGCCCCAGCAAAACCCAGGGCGAGGCAGGATTTGCCTCAGGACCGAATTATGTGCTGACAGAGGGGTGTGGAAGGGGGCGGCAGACCCTGTGTGGCCACCCCCACCTCCCCTGAACCCGAGGGTCCCCATGAGTCCCTTCCAGGCCAGGCAGGGATTTCTGTCCCCAGTCGGTGCCCGCAGCACTTCTCAGGACATCCGTGGCAGGGTCTGCGGCCAGCTCCCCGCTGCAGGCACAGATGCTCTGGCCCCAGGTTCCTGCGTTTGTGGAGTCGGAGACGGCCGCGCCGGCAGGAGCTGGCACCGGCTGCTGCCGCACGGGGACCCCGGGGGACGGTGACACATCTGCGTCACGGATGACAACACGGAGCGGCCTCAGCATCACTGCTTGGAGCCTCCCTGCCGCCGGAAAATACCCCGGTGGCTACCGGAGGCTGCTGTCCCCACGTCAGGCTGCCAGCCCTGCCTCTTGCTTTGTGCCGGCAGGAGGAAGGGGGACGCGGGGAGCACAGCAGGATGCCCATCAAACCTCGTTCTTTGTCCTTTATACACCCTGCTCCTTCTTCCAGCTGCATCCCGAGGGCTGAGCATCTTTGCCCAGCTCCAGCAGGGTTTATCCTCCTCTTCCAGCCTCTCCTTAACCAACCGCTCACCAACCTTCCCAACCGGCACCAGCCCTATAGGGTCCTTGCTCCAGGTGCACGGAGCACGGCAGCCCTTTGCCAGCAGGGAGGAAGCAAGCCAGCCTGCTGCAGTCATCAAATCCGACAGCAACCACCCAAAAGCACCAGAAGGACGTGGCGGAGCCTGCCAGGGCTCAACGAAGCAGCTCCTCATCGCTCCTAGCGGGATGCGCTCGTGCCCACCCCTCTTCCTTCCCCCTCCAGCCCCATTCCCATCGAAGGGATTTCATCGAAGGGATTTCCCCACACGGGGCAGGGCGAGGAGCTGCTCCCGCTGAGCATCGCTGGCACCGCTCCCCGTGAAGCATTCGTTAGCACTCGAGCTGGAGCAGCACGAGGAAGGGGGTGGCACGGGGAGCTGAAATAGCTCCTGGCTCTTCCTCGCATCCCTTCCCCAACTGGGAGCTGGATATCCCGCCGCCAGCCCGCCCTGTACTCCCCAGCGGATGCGTCTGTGGCCTTGCTGTAATTTCAGGTTGCCTTTTCCAAGGGAGGCATCACCCTCGAAGCCGCTAAAGTTCTTTCAAATGCTGGAACACCACCCGAGGTCAGCTACAGAGGGCCCAGCCCTAACCACGAGCTGCTGCATCCCACGGAGCTCAGCAGGGAGGCGGCTCCCACTTCCACATCTGGGTTTTGCTACAGATCCTTGCTCCAGCCAGGACCCAGCCTAAATATCCTCAATGTGGCCCCCGGCTCTGGCTCCTGTGCCCGGTCCCAGCCCCGTGAAGCTCACGTCTGCAGGGCTCCCGGCTCGGGTTCCCTTTGGTCATGGAGAAAGGAGAGCTGGAGCCTGAAGAAGTTTGCAAACAACCCAGCTGCATTCCCCGAATCCTTTCCAGCTCTTGAGGCACTGAAACGTTTGATTAAAGAGCTGCATGAGATCTGCGAGGAGATAAAGTAAAGGCAGGTCAGATTTTGGCCGCTCACCAGCTCAGCCACCGCTTCGCTGAGTGCAGCTGAGCCATCGGAGCCGAGCCGTGCTGGAGGGGGTGCCCCATCGGGGGGGACCCCAAAACAACCCCCTTTTGTGCCTGGAAAGCCTTGGTGAGAAGAGGGCAAGGGGAGCGTTTTGGGGCAGCGTGAGGGGCTCAGCAAGAGGTGCCAGGAGGTCCCTGCAGCCCAGCTCTCTGCAGGGGATTGAGACGTAAAACCTGCAGATATCAGCCCGGAGCCGTGGCCCCGGGTGACTTCCAGGAACAAAACCAACTGCTCTGTCACTTTGTCACCGCCTGCCCTGCGCGGCAACCCCGGATCTCTCTCCTCCTGCGCTCAGGCTGCCCCAGGGCAATGCCGCTCACAGAGCCTGCTTGGTAACCCAGAGGAGAAAAATCGCATTTTCAGCTCACCCCGCTCAGGGGAAGAAACCACGCCGGGAAACTCCAGCGTGCCCGTGACTCACTCACTTTTACCTGCGGCTGTTCCAGAAGCAAGCCTGGCAGGGAGCTGCCGTGCTGGGGAGCGCACGGGTCCTCGCCAGGAGGGTGCTGCAGGCAGGAAGGGTCTGTCCCTGGCACCAACACTGGGATAAAAATAATAATAATAAAAAGCCTTGGCTGTCACCACCGAGCTCCCCACGCCTGGAAGCAGACTCCACCTTGCCTAACGTTTAAACACCCTGACGGACGTTGATTTATCGGATGTTTTTGAAGTGACAAATTCCTTTAAGAGCTGCTAGTGGTCTGAGTTAGAGTTTATGGCTTATGAATAGGACAAAACCTCTCCCTGTGCCTCGGCCCCAGAACCAAATCCTGTTCACCTGGGTGCTTCTCTGCCTCTGTGGAGCACCTGCATGCTCTCGTTCAGGTGCAGTGCTGGGGCCAAGCACCTTTGCTCGGGAAAACCAACGTCTGGAATGGAGCTATTAGCTTGATTGATAATTCAGGGGTGGAGCAGAGCGCCTCATCTACGGAGATGCCAGTTTTATAAACAGAAAACATCTTGTTTGCATATTTTATTCTGTTGCGCATACTGATGAGGCCTCCCGACTTCCCCAGCACGCAGAGAGCGTTGCTTTGGGCTCTAGCACGGCTCCCAGGCAGGATCCTCACTGTGCTCCCCGCCTGCTCCATGCCCACGGAGCAATTCCAACCCGCAGCCTGCTGGGGAAGCGCCATGCCTCAAATAAGGAGCAGGATTGCACCGTGGAGGTGGCCCTAGGCTCAGAGGTCACCCGTGCCTGGCTGGAGGGAACTACTGCTGGATGGGTGCGATCCCCAAACCTTCCAGGTTTCTGGTTGCAGAACATCTGTGCCCGCAGCAGGGAAATGCCTTCAGCTGGTCAGAGCGTCCGCAACCACCCTCTGCCAGACCAAGGTCAGAAAAATGCTGCAAAGTAGGGTAAATGGGAGAAAAAAAAAAAAAAAAAAAAAAAAAAAAAAACAACCAGCATGAAAATGAGCAATTCTGCCCCACGTTGGGTCCCCTGCCAGCCCTTAATATTTGGTGCCTGGAGATGAAGCAATTTCTTGCCAGGGAAGGAACTGCTGGCATTAACCATCCGGCAGCAGAACAAAAAGCATCATCACGAGGAGGGGAGAGGGAGCGGGGTCTGAACACCCCGAGCCCAACCTGGAAGGAGTCAACCGCAGCCTGCCACCCAGATCCTCCCTGACCCCTTCAGTAGGATTTCAGCCCCCTTGCAAAAGGGGATTTTGCAATGTGTTTCTTACATTTCCAAATGAAAAGCAATTTGGAGCTGGGAAATGGATTCCGCTCTGCTGTGAAAGTGGTCAGACACAGCCTTTTGGTGAGTTGGAAAGCCTTCCTTCCCCCAAAACCATGCTGAAATAGAAATCTGTCGAAATTGATGTTTTCCTATAAACATGTCGTATTTCAACAAACCCCACGTCCACATTTTTTCAAGCAAAAATAACTTGTCTAAAAATTACCAGCTGGTTCTGCCCGAGGCTGGTCTCATCCCCATGGCACGTGGTCGGGTACCGGCCCCGGAGCACGGATGCCCCCTGCACAGCACCACTTCCCAAACCCCCACACCCAGTGCAATGCCGAGCGCATCCCCATGGCCGTGAAGACGCCACATCAGGGCTCAGCCAGCAGATTTTGGGTGTAAAAAGGGCTTTTGGATGGCCAGGTGATGTTTGCAGCTGGAGGGGACAAAGCAGCGGCCGCAGGCTGAGTGCATCTCTCTCCTTTACAGCCAGGTGAGAACATCGACAGCACGCCCAGCCCCGTGGCGACTGCAGCCCTCCTCACCACTGCTGCTCTACTTTGGGTTTATTTAAGGAAAAAAAAAAAAAAAAAAAAAAAGTGTAGTTTTCACTTGAAAAGCATTTGGCTTCATTTAATCCCCCCACTGTGGAGGGTTCACGCTGCTGGGGCTCTCTCATCTGTGACCGTGAAACCTGATCAAAACGCAGCGGAGAGCCGCAGCATCTGAGCCGCAGATCAATGGGGCCAGAATTACATATTGATTTTTTTTTTTTCCTCTGGGCAACTACTGTAATGCAATTGGCATTCCCCTCCTTCCCAGCCCTCAAAACCTTTGCTCTCCATAAGATAAATTGGCAGGACGGGTTGGAGCAGGAATTCCCCCCGCTCGATAAACCCAATCTTTGCATTTCCTTTGAGTTTTCAGGGTGCGATAAGCCGTTCCCCTGGCTGCACCAAGCCCTGTCCTCTCTGCCATGCTGGGACCCCAGTAACACGCCTCTCAAAATACCAATAATTCAGGTTGCAAAGCCAAATTTCCCAGCTGAGGCGTGAGGGCAGCAGGAGCAGGGCCTCTGCAGAGCCCCAGGACAGCTCGCAGCGAGAACGCCGCGGCCCCGCGCCTGCCGCTCGCAGGGAGGATGCTATGGCTCCAGCTGATCGAAGCAGATTCGTGTCATTACCGTATTAGCAGCCCTGCACTCTCTCCCCTATTTGTTACCCTAATGGGGATTATTATACTTACTACAGTCTCGGCCATCAATGCTTATTGATTCTGACACCACAGCAGTTTTAATCAGGGACCTAAAACATGCTATTATCGGTGCCAAAGGGTCACCAGCATGCAGAGAAAGCTGCAACGACAAGGACAAAAATAAACGCCCGGCAGAAGGCGACGCTGGGTGGATGAGAAGCTCACTGGGAGGCTGGAGGCCGGAGCAGGGCAGGGCTGGCCGGGGAGCAAGCGGTGAGCTCGGAGCACCTGAGCACGGTGCTGGCACGCGCACGCGCACACCTCCGCCCCCGCGTCCCTCTCTCCCCCCAAACCCGGTGAGTCACCGCGAGGTTCTTATGCAATAGTGGGGAAAGGCTCTAATTACAGCGGTAATGCCACGGGAGTGACACATGCCAGCACCAGGAGCTGCGGCGTTCGATCAGAAATTACCCACGTGCGTATTTCTACAGCGTGACTCCGATTCCGGCACCTCCGGCAGCGGCCCTTCGCGGCATCCCCCCACCTCCAAGAGCTGCAGCCCCCTCCCCGCACCACACACACACCGGGTCCCCTTCGTGCCCATGCCCTGATCTCTGTTTCAGGTGGCTCTGTGAGCAAATGCCAAATAAATACGCGGGGAACACGAACAGCTAGAGATGGAGAAGGGCTGCAGCAGGATGTCTCCGGCCCTTCCCGCACTCCCACTGCTGGTGCTCGTTAGCAGTACAGCACGCGTGGGGCAGGCTGCATCGATCCGCCGGGCGATCATTAATTCATGAGCACGCGCATTGATTTTTGCGCATGTCCTCATGCAAGTTTTAGCAGCTGGGCCATGTGAGCGCCTGCCCAGGCTCGGCCTCGCCTTGCTTGGGGAAGGACAAACCCAGCCCTGAGGGGTTCCGCTGCTCAGGGGTGCTCCCAGGCTAATTAGCCTCTCCACAAAGCCACCTAATGAGCTGTTGGAGGCCAGCAGGTGCCTCTGCTTCTCCTCCTCCACTCACTTACCCAGGAGATGCCGCCCTGCAGCCCTGTCTGTCCATCCAAGGGGTCCCTCTGTCCCCAGCCACCAGCATAGAGGACACACTTGTCTCTCCAGCAGATGCAGGGCAGCCAGAGGAGAGCTTTGCAGAGACACAGGAAAGTTTGTTTGAGCAGCCAAAAGAGCTTTTAACATGCCAAAAGGGGCCCTGACCCAAGTCACCCCCATCCCTGCACCACAAGCACCCACTGCTCCTCTCCAGCCCTCCTACAGGGCTCTCCATCCCCATGCCCAGGTGGAGTTCATCATGGAAGTGATTTCCCAGATCAAGGGAAAACGGGCCCAAAAAGGTGTGCAAGGCTCTGGGGCCCCCTCCCACAGCTCACCAAGCCCCTCCTCTCCATGCCTCAGTTTCCCTCACCTGCAGGGGACTCATCCTCTTTTTGCCACAATCCAGAGCTGGCAGTGAGAGGGACCAGAACCATCACCTGCAGCTTTGGGTGCACAGCCAGCACCTCTCAGAGCCCTTTTAGGGCCTGATTCTCCTTTCACTAACGAGGGTAAATCAGAACAACCTGCTGATGGAGTTGGAGGAAACTCCCACAAGAGAAAAATCTGCCTGCTCCATCCCAGCACCAGCTGCGGGCAGAGCAGTGGCTTTACCACTGCCCCCTGCCTCCTGCCGCCGGGCACCGTCTGGCCTCTCCCGGGGAGCCACTTGAGATGCGGAGCCCATCCTGGCTCTCGCCGGGGTCATTTTTCTCTCCGCTTGGCTGCCCCAAGCAGACGCTTGTCACCGCTCTGCCCGCAGCCTGTCTGCGGCCAGCCCCGGGGAGGAGGCGCGGGGGCAGCCTGGAGCTGGTGGCCCACCCTGGTGGGACCGGGATGGAGCTACCCCTTGTGCCCGTAACGGGGGGGACAGCACCTTGGTACCCCCCCAGGGACACCTAGGTGACACAGGCAGAGCTGCACATGGGGCACATGCGGAGGACAGGGAGGGGACAGGCGTGGAGGCAGCCGGTGAGGACGGAGAGGTGGAGGAGAGAGGGAAAGCAATCCATCTGCGATGTGCGTCGCTTCCTAATGCGCCCGGTAGCCTGCCTGGCTCTTCGGGGAAGCATTAGGAGACAATGCTTACAAAAGCTATCCACGGCCCACTGCAGTAAAACCCTCGGCTGCCTCACTGCATGGCGTGGAGGTGACACAGAGCCCAGGGAGAGGGGCACGAGGCCGGACAGCCCCATACGGAGCCCCAAATCATGGCTTGAGCAGCCAGTGTCCCTGCAAGCCGTGGCCACCTCTGCCATGGGTCACCCGTCCTGGGGACACGCACGGGGGGATAACAATGGGTGTCCTGGCTCCTTGCCGGGGCTCTCCCCACGGGTCCCTGCTCCCCAGGAGGGGGCTGCCCTCTCTGCAAGGACAAGGATGTCCTCGGATGCAGCCACCCAAATCTCCTCACCCTGCTCCTCCTTGCCCGGGTGCAACCATGGCGTGGCACGAAGCAAAGCCTGGTGGCTCTTACCCAGGTGATGTGGGGTAAAGGCAGCACAGGGGATGCTCTGGCTTGGGCTGGGGCAGCAGCTGGCCCCAAAGCCTTTCAGGCGAGAGCCTCCAGCCCCTGCCTCCTCATGGGGCTGGCCCCACTGTTCAGAGAGAGCCCAGCACCGCTGCACAAAGGCTTTTTCTCTTAAGCAGAGAGGCGAGGGGAAGCAAAACCTCTCCATCCAGCTGAAAGCACCAGGGGAGTGACAGGTAGGTAGAAGTAATTACTCAAATTGGAATTTGGGGTAATTATGTTCTGCCTTCCTGCAATTTGCCCGGTGGGGAAGCCTTTTCACAACCCCCCGATAAAACAGATTTATCATCGGCTGAACACCAGGCCCTTCCCTGTAATCTCCAAACTCAAACACACATTTCTCTGATCATAAATTAGCGATACTCGCTCGCTCAAAGCTTTTTCTCTCTTCCCCCTCTCCACGTTTTCCACATCCTACAGAAACGGAAGAGCCGGGCTCCGGCTGCTTCTTTTAAAAGACAGCGCTCGATCGGCCGTGCCAGGCGGGGAGCGGGGGCTCTCCTCCTCCGCTCGGGGTCCTCGGGCTCCGGCACACCAGTGCTGCCTTGCCCAGCACTGCCCGGGGGTGCTTGGCCCCAAACGCCTGGCCACTTCTTTTCAGGTGAGAGTCAAGATGAAAGAGAAAAATCTCAAGGCAAGGTCAGAAAATTCTCAAGGGAGGAGCGGGGAAGCCCTGAGATGGGGAATGAATGCTCGGTGGGGAGACCCCTGTGTTTGTCCCAACAGCCTCAGCAAAGCCTGGCTCGTGCTGATGGAAAAGTCACGTTTATCACATTTATGGGTGCTTTTATCCATCCCATCATTTCTCCCCAATCAGGGTTTGGTGCACTCGGCCTGCGGATGGGGGACGGTGCAGGAACAAAGAACAACCCTGGAAGTGGTGCTGGGGAAACCTTCCCCCTGCTGGCTGCGGACACGGGACCGTGCTCCTCAGCTGGGATCAGCCACAGCGAGGGGATGCCCCAGTTTTGGCACACACCAAGCATCTTCCTCCCCCCCCAGCAAGGAGGAGCGAGGTCACCGTCACTCCTGGCTGCAACGGGGACACCGACTCATGCGCTCGAGCATCCTCAAGAGCTGCTGCACACCAGGGACCCCCCTTGGGCTCCATCCCCCCGGGCTCCCCCCAGCCCCCACCACACCCCAGGGCTCTCCGAGCGCTTTGCTCTGCAGGAATTGGGTTAAACCCCACGCCCCTCCCCGGGGACACGTGCCTCTCCGAGGTGTCAGGGCTCCTGCTGACGAAACCTAACACAACGGCGCTAATAATAGCTGCAGCTTGGTCGCGTCTCCCATCCCCGAGCTTGTTGTGATCAGTCCTCGAGAGGGGAGGAAGAGGAGAAGTAGGAGGAAGCTGGGAAAGTCCCAGGGCGCTCAGGCACCTCCAGCTGCAGGGAGGGGGTTGGTTTGCTGCAGGTTAATTTTATGTTAAACACCGAAGGTTTGGAGTAGAGGATGCGAAGAAAAAATGTTTTCTTCTTTCTCTTCCTTTTGGTGCGTTTCTCCTCCTCCTTTTTCCAGTGGTGAAGTGGAAAATGGGGAGAGGAAAAGCCCAAACAGTTTTTTTGTGTCTCCGTTCCCATTGTTGAGTTTCCCCACGGAGGCCTGGGCAGCTGTCTGCACCCCGGTGATAATTCATGATCCGGGCTTTCATCTCCAGGGCCATTGCAGCCCCCATCTAATGAATCCCAGTACTGGCATCCTTCAAAAAAACACAAAAACCAAACAAAACAACATCCCACGGGTCTGGAAACGGAGGTGCTGAGAAGCAACACAGCTGCGACCACGTGGCCATTACCGCTTGCTCCATCAACTTTGGGGACTCAGAACCTCCGTGACCCTAAGGCACCGACTGGGATCTCTCCGTACGGGATTTCTGTACAAATACACGCAGGAAACGAGGCTCTGGCCAGCCCGGGGGAGCTGGGGACAGGGAACGGGGCATGTTAGGATCCTGAGCCAACGCAGGGTGATGGAAACACATCAAAGACTTCGGCGGGGCCACGCGAGCGCTGCAGCCCTCAGCTGCACAGGCAGCCACCCTAAACGATCGCACACGCTCCGCGCAAATCGGTGCCTTGAGCCAGCCGCCGGTTAAGTGCTATAAATAAAGCTGTTATCAGCTGTGCCTCGCTCGCTGAGCCAGCTGGGCCACAGCACTGCCTCCCCAGCAGGGCTTACGGGTGATTTCTAGCCCTGGGGAGCCCAGGAGCTCGTCAGCATCCCCAGTCCGGTGGCCTTTTTCCATCCTGCCATTGATTGTGCATTTGGGCAATGAATCCCCTGGTTGTCTGCCCTGATTGCAGGCTGGGGACAGGGCCGTGGCAGTGGGGACATCGGAGCTGGCTGGCAGGGACAGGGCCACTGCCATAGGCAGGGGACTGCGTTATCTCTGTGACCTCTTCCCTGCTTGCCTGGGTGCCAGGAGGGCTAAAAGGTGGCTCCTGCTCCTCCTCCTCCCCCTCCAATCCCTGTCTCAGGTCTCTGACCCCAGATACCCCCGCTCTGCTCCCCTTAACCCCACAACAAGCTGCCTGCACCGCCCCAGCAGAGGAGATGCAGAAGGTGGCTCTGTCCCCAGGCGCTGGCCGAGGGATGTGTCCCAGTATGGCACAGGGAGCTCCTGGTCACACTGGTGGGGGGAAAACAAAGAAGAAATCTGGGTGAGGAGGGTGGGAAAGGGCAGGCAGGGCAGGGGGAGAGGACCCCCAGGCAGAGAGGATGGGGCAGCTCCCAGACATCTGCAGCAGCATCCCTGGGGGCCACGTGTCCCATCTCCCCCCAAATAACCTAAGGGAAGGAGTATGCTCATGTCCTGCCCCACAAGAGACAGAGAGTGGTGGAGGAGGAGGAGGAGGAAGGCTGCTGTTCTCCGTGGCTTGGCGACTTTCCCCTTTTGGTGCCCTATAATGATGGATGGGGCAGGGGCTAGGAAGGGAGGGCAGGCTGGGGGAGGAGGGGGGCCCATATGGAGACGTCCCAGAGAGCGGCAGGATGCTGAGCTGGCGTGAGGTGGGGAGCTCACGGAGCCGTCGGCTGCTGGAGCCAAGCAATCAATATGTGGGAATCCAGCCCAGTGAGGAAGGTGACCTTGAGCGGCTGAGACAGGCGGCGAGAGGAGAGCTGCAGGAATTAAACACGGTGGAGGGATGAGATGAGGGAGGAGGGATGGAGGGGAGCAGGGGGACAGGCAGGACACAAACCCTCCGCCGAGGTGCTGTGAGCTGGGCAGAGGGAGGTCAGCGCCTGCCGCTCCTCTGCTCCTCCTGGTCCATCCCCAGGCCAGCTGGGACGCAGCCCCTAAAGCAAAACGCCCCAGAAGCAGCCCCCCCCACCCACCCCCCCCCCCCCAGCTGGGCTGCGCCCCGGCCCTCTTCACCCCACCTCTCCAGCAACGCAGCCCCCACCATTTCCCGGCTGCTTTGAAGCCCCGCAGCTCCCGCTGTGCCCCAGCTCCCAAGATCAGAGCCACGAGGCTTTGCCTCTGCACGGCTCCGGCTGACGGCTCCTAACGCGGGTTCCTGCACTCGTTTCTGTCTCTGCCTGCTCTGCTCCCTCCCCTGCTGCCGTTTGGCCCCACGTGCCCGCAGCAGGGCTGGTGCCTGCCGGCCCCGTCCGCACGTGCATCGCAGCGGAGGCGTGCAGCCCCTCACCTGCAGCTACAGCGGGACAGCTCACGCAGCCCTAAATATCCTCTGTCCAGAAGTGGTTTAGGTCCAGGCGGGTCTCTGTAAGCAGCACAAGATGAAGCAGAGCCGCACCAGCAGGGATGGGGAGCAGCCAGGACACCCGGCCACGGCCCCAAAGGCACAGGGCAGCGAGGGTGGCAGGGTTTTGGATGTGATGCTGAGCTGGGGCTGGGCTGTCCTGCTGGCAGGAGGAGTCCGCAGGGCCCCAGGGAAGGCTCTGTGCCTCCACGCCAGCCCCAGAGCAGGATTCTGCCAGGCACATCGGGGAGCCCAGGCACCTGGTCCCCACCGAGGGATTTGAGAAGGGTGGGAAAGGGCCATGGAGCAGCAGCCAAAGGGGGGTGCTGGATATCCCAGGGGGGTTACCTTGCTGTGCCCTGCAAGATGTAGTAAAGGCAGGCCCTGATTTTTTCTTCCCCTCAGCAACACCAAGAGCATGGGTAACACCAGCAGAGCCCCCCCCCAGCAGCCACCTCCTGGGGAAGGCAAAGCCCTGCTGCCCGCTCCTCCCACGGGTGCAAGGGGACCCGAGAGCCTCACAAGATGTGACAGCACAGCTGAACCCCAGCAGAGCCCCCCAGGTCACCCCACTGCTGTTCTTAAAGTCCAGTTTGTGCGAAGCAAGGAGCCCTCCCCAAGAGACCCCCACCCACCTCCTCTCCTCCCCCCCTGCTGCTTTCATCACCTCTGCAAACCCCCAGCACCTGGGCAAGGGCTCCCCGCCCGCACAGCTTTGTGCTGGGCCCTTCCCCAGCTCCCTGGACACGGACAGGAGTCCCTGAAATGCCACAACAACCCCGAGAGGAAGAGAAAACGGCAGAGGTTGAGTTTGCAGCCCGGAGTAGAGGTCAGGCGTTTCCAAATACTCTGCCTTGCCATCTAGTGGGATGAACGCGAAGGACCCGGGCTCACGGCGGGGAAACGTTGGGCGAATCCATCGGGCTGGAGCCGACGCCAGCATCCCTGGTCCCGCAGGAGCAGACGAGGTGGCTGGGGCTAAAGGGCAGTGCTGAGGTGCCAGAAGGCTGGGTGGGGAAGGAGGAAGGTCATGGGGATGGACAGGCAGGGGGCAGACAGAGACAGCTCTTTAAAGGAGGACATGACAACAGGGCTCACAAATCCCGGTATTTTAGAGCTGGGAAGGAGAGCCTGGAGCAGCTCCAAATCCCTTTCACCATTCACCAAGGGTCCTGGCGTTGGGACAGACAGAGCCTGGGGCCGAGCAGCCCTGCTTTGGGATTTGCATGGAAAAGCAAGGCGAGGGCAGAGCGGTGCTGCACGTACATGTGCCCGCTGCCAGCACGCTCGTGCCCGTGGCAGCTCGCAGCGCGAGCGCCCAGCGGTGTCCGCAGTGTGCCCATATAAGAGAAGCTGGATCTTCTCTCGAGCTGCCTTCCTTTGCCTCCCCGGGCCTGGAGGATGTGGGCTGAGCTCCGTGGTTTCAGTTCAGGATTTTGGATTCTCCAGGGATGTGTCATCTCTCTCACGGTACGCGTGTTTATTGCATGTGTTTAAAAATATAGAGGATGAATACATTACATTTAAAATATCTCACCACTGGGCAGCTCTTTTCAGGTTTTGAAGGCTGGGATGACACGAGATATTTTAACCACCTCCAAGGGACTTTCTGCTGCTGGATGCGGGGACGTTTGGCCCCAGGCTTTGCCGCAGCTGAAGCAGCCCCAAACCGCAGGGCAGGGGGCACGCTGCGGGCAGAGCTCCTGCTGCCCCCACGTCCTGGCCAGGTTTGGGGTCCTCGAGGGACATGGTGACAGCCCCGGGGACACCCATCCTGCAGGTCAAACCTGACATGGCCAAAGCACCACCAAGCAGCAACGCAGCTCCCAGGAAACCCCCAAACCAGACATGGAGGGGTCCTCCCCAGGCCCCCAGGGAGGAAACAAAGAAATAAGTGGGACATGGGGAAGCACGGGTCACCAGCACGGGTCACCAAGCAGCCGGCGGGCTGGGTGAGGGCTCCCCATCGCTCTCGCTGCTCAGAACAGGACACCGATTGCATTTTAAAAGTCTTCATTTTATTACAGCTGCCCACACCCAGCTCCGTTTGCCCCAGAAATGAAATCACCCACACGCAGAGGCTCAGCTGGCCCAGGGTTCAATGCCTTAACCCCACATTTCCCATGGGACAGCAAGAAAAGGGGGGTGCCAGTGGGTGGAGGGGGGCAGGAATGCTCCCCAAGAGCAGCCAGCGGTGGGGCTCAGGCGAAGCGCCCCGTGGGCAAGCGGGGCAGGCAGAAGTAGGCGTTGGGGAAGAGGCTGAGGTTGATGGGGTTGCCATCCAGGCGGATGTCCTCCAGCGCCCTGCGGATGTGGCTGTGGTCTTGGCTGTCGCAGAATGTGTCCTTGTGCATGGTCTGGATGTTGTTGTTCTGGAAGGGGAGGCAAAGGGGAAAGCGGGATGGTGCAGGGGTCTCTGCATCCCCCCCCCCCGATGGCAGTTTTCTGGGATCGAGGGGACATTTCTCACCTGGAGGTGCAGGGAGCGCAGGCTCTCGGGCAGGGGCGTGGGGACATATTCCAGCTGGTTATCGGACAGGTGGAGAAACTGCAGCTGCTTCAGGTCCTGTGGGAAGAGGCAAGAGGTGAAGCTCCCTCCTTCCAGCCACGCTCTGACCCTTGGCACCATCCCTACCACCCCTTGCCGTGGCAGGTTTGGGCTAAAAACAGCCTGGTTGGGCTGTGGGTGCTTGGCACAGCTCGGTGCCCGCTGCCAGCCCCAGCACCCACCCGGAAAGCTTCGGGCTGGAGGCCGGTGCTGGGGATCCTGTTGAGACGGGCGTCCAGCCTGACGATGCTGCGGGGCAGCTCGGGCAGCGCCGTCAGCCTGTTCTCGGGCAGGATGAGCTCCTGCAGGCTGGGCAGGAGGCGGAAGGCATCCGCGTCCGCCCAGGAGATGGAATTGCTCGTCAGGTCTATTCGCTTCAGCTTCGCTAGTGGGAGAGAGAAGGGAGTGGGGTGGCAGTGTCACACATCACCACTCCTACCCCCCGAGGCTGCCCCAGCGCAGAGCCCGGCCCTCCCCTTGCCTCCACGTACTCAGCCCCGTGAAATCGCCGGCCCGGATGGCGCTGATGCGGTTGAAGCGGGCGTAGAGGTAGGCGGTGTCCGGCGGCAGCAGCGGGATGTGCTCCAGGTCGGCGTCGTCGCAGTAAACCGAGGTGCCGATGCACAGGCAGCGCAAGCAGCTGGGGAGCCCTGGGGGTGGAGGGGCGGCTCTGGGCATGGCACGGCTCAGCTCGGCATGGAACAGCTGCCCCGTCCCCCCCCCCTGCAGCCCCCCAGCCCCTGCAGGACCAGCCCTGTGGGTGAACACGCTGTGCAGCACCCAGAGCACCCAGCCCAGCGCCTCCAGTGAGGGAAGGGCCAGGGCGCACCCCCAGGAGAGCTGCTGATGGATGGCTCTGCTCAGCACCACGAAGAACCATGGGGGAACGGGAGATGCAAGGTTCCCGAGTATGGCAACATGGCACCCAGGGCTCACTGGGTTTTTATTCCACAGAAGGGAAAGAGGGAAAGAAAGAAGGGAAAGAAAGAAGGGAAAGAAAGAAGGGAAAG